>JARYHS010013631.1:26930428-27196738 GCA_031002005.1 Vandiemenella viatica
TTTAAACTGGGTAAAAAGTGCCACCCACACTTTTGAAATAATACAAACTGTTTATGGTAGTGAAATGGTGAGTTGTAAACCTATCTTTAAGTAGTATGCAAGATTTTTTATTGGTAGAGAGAGCATTGAACATGATAAACGTCAACAGCATCATCGACAGTTCAAGTCAAAGAAAATATTCAAAAAGAGGTACTATTTTTCGAAATAATCTGTTGTTGCTCTGAGCTTACTCCCTCACTGATAATCAAAAAGATTGCATAGTTGAACACTGAAGAGACACGAAAAGATCAGCCTCTATGAATCCAGACTTCATGTCTTGCAATGTAGCAGGTTATGAAAAATCGTATTTTCAGTACAAGCCACTTACAAAGCGCCAAAACTTGGAATGGAAAGATCCAGAATCTCCGAGAATAAAAGAAGTGCGTATGTTGAGAAACCACGTCAAGACATTACTCACTGTTTTCATTGATTCAAAAGGGATTATTCATAAATAATTTGCTCAATAAGTAATGGTGAATTTAGAATACTAATTAGGTGTTTTCAATTGTTTATGGGCGAGGATTGTTCAGGTTCGACCTGAATACCAGAAACAAGGAACATGGTGTTTGTTGCACAACAATGCACCAGTACACAAAAGCAAAATTGAAGACAATTTCTTGGCTAAAAAATGTATCATGGTGCTTGAACACACTGATTTGGCTCAATGTATTTCCAAAACTGAAAATGGCAATGAAAGGAAAGTGTTTTGACATGATTTCAGATATTCAGTAGGCTATGATCATGTTACAGCAGGCTGTTTCAAAGACTGGGTATCAGAATCGCTTCGACAATTTTTTCAAAGTTCCAGTTGTGTATTAACTCAAGGGGACTATTTTGAATACAAAGTCAAGTAGCCTAAATATACACAACATTTCGTATTTTATTTCTCATCAGTCACCTTTCCATTGGAACAAGTCACATTTTCTTTGTTACAGAATATTTATGTCTAATACTGAAATAATTACATTATCTACTCCTACTTCAATGTATGTAAGTCAGTCCTTAATAATCACAAAGATTACTTTTTATTCTGACAGGTTTCATAGTTCCTAACAATACAGAGACCCAAAGGGTAAATTCTGGAACTATACATAAAAGCAAAAAATTTACAGACAGATTTTAACAAAACATGCACATAGTGATAATTTTTGTTCTGGTTATAAATTTAAAAAATGGTAAATATTTCATATCAAAACACAATATGGGCTTTAATTAATGTAGGACGTATTTAATATTAAGTTCCCAGGGATATCATCATAAAATCTATGTAAGCAATTCCACAATACTTCCAATACTTCTACAAAAAGGTAACCTGGTACATGTACTCCTCCAAAATCATAAAAAAAAAAAAATCAAATATTGAAGATTTTCCTGTATTTATTCAATGGCTACTCTAAACACAAAAGGTTTTGCCACAAATTTGCAGCTTAACTGCTTTGCTCTGGATGAAGCTATATGCCTCAAATTTCTTTTGTATATAAAGATCAGAAAGCTTAACGAAAAGTTTACTTTGATCCTAAACTTAGTTTGGAATTTACTTATGGTGGCAGATGACAATCAGGACTGTTCACCCAGGATGCACAACCATTGTTTGCAGAGAGCATGGACATTGTTGGTAAAAAAAAAAAACAAATGTGTATTGATACCTTGAATTCTTGGAATGTCCTTATTGACTGATTTTCAAATGGAACTGTTACATTTGAGTGACCACTCAGAATAAGCGATCAACATAAAAATAAGAAATTAGATCCCACAAAAAGAATTATTGTAAAAATGGGAGAAGTGACAAAAGTTAGTCTATACTTTACAGTGTGTATTTATTTCACTTTCTGAAGCAGCATGGTTTCTCTTGGAATAATATATGGTTGATTATTATTATTTGTTTGTTTTTTAATCTGGTAACTTGGCCATTATAAGTACCATGCTTTAGTAAACCTATATAACTATTTTAAATGTTGATTTATCAATCCTAAAATATAAAAAAGCCAAAATTTCTCTTGCAAATATTTCAAGTTTGAGTGTAGACCTGGCTCAGAACAAGATCACATAACTTTTGTTACTAATCAACCATGAGATGCAGCTTATTTATACAAGGACTTTTTTGTGGGATTAAGATTTACAGGCATTTTCTATATATAATTTAGCCGTCCTTGTTTATCCTTGCATTTCATCAATTTTAAAAAGTTTAGTCAGCTATGCAGTGGAATACATTCTCTTATTCTAACCACCATCAACAGTTCTAATATGCTTTAACAAATTCAAAAATGAGTTAAAACATTGGAGACAAATTAAGATTTACTGTGTTATATGTGTACAATTATGGAAGTTCCATCTTTAAATTAGTAGTGATGGCAGTTCATGGGAGTTCAGTAATCAACACTATATTCACATTCAGAGATTGACAAAAATGCAGCGATGAAAGGACTCAAATGTTAAAGTGCAAACCAAAATATTAACTACCCCTTATGGCTTCCATGCTTACAGATAAGCTACCTTGCTTACAAATTTGGAAAGTAGGTCAGTGTGGTCAATCACTTCACAAAGAAGAAAGATATGTAGTCGTCATGGGCATGGACTCTAGATAATATTCTCCATGGTGCAACTAATAATTGTACCTTCATAAGGGGTTTGCAATTAGTTACAGATATACACAAAATTCATATTAACCGTGCTCTTCACACTTAATGATATGGAATATTATCAGCTATGCCAAGATCATTTGGAAAATAATTATGCTGATCTCTTGACTGTTTGGGCGTTGCCATGTCACTGTGTAACAAACTCATGTTTCAGCTGTCATACTGCAGGTTTCTTCCTGGGCAGAACTAAGTTATCCTCCGGTGTCTTATGTTCTCATATATGCATTGCCACATGGCCAACCAGGATGTCTGATCTATTGCGTGTTCATTGCCCATATAGAGCACGGCCTAGTGGGAGGACCGTTGCAGCCCATTTCATCTGCACCAGAGAATGCCGTGCGTTGTGAAGCCTAACACCATTGCCCTAATTTATATCATCTCGGTGATTGGCAATCTCCAAAACCTTCTTTAGCATTCTTAGTCCCCACTGATCTCACAATATAAATCTAATATTTTTTGTTTTGTTTATAGCTTTACACCTCATCAACATTGAGGTCATTATAGGCAGGAAAGGACTGGGGACAAGGAATGGGAAGGAATTCAGCCTTGGACTTCTGAAGGAAGCATCCCGACATCCACCTGGAGTGATTTGGGGAAACCATGTAAAACCCAAATCTGGATGGTCAGATGGGGATTCAAATCCGCATCCTCCCGAATGTGAGGCCAGCACATTACCACTCATACACCACGCTCGGTAATAAAATATAAGTCTAGTTTTTCCCCCGATATTAATGGGATAGGTGGTCATAGCTATTAGAGATGGGCAGGTCCGAGATTTTAAAGGAGTCGGGTCCGGATGTACATCCAGCGCTGCGGACCTGCATCCAGGTTCCGTGTCCGCGGACCTGTATGGGTCCGGCTCTACAATCGGGTGGGCGGAGTGAATGGCGGAACTGGATCTGTGCGGACCTACATCCAGTTACGTGTCCGGCGGAGTTGTATGGGTCCGGTTCTACAATCGAGCGCGCGGAGTGTATGGCGGAACTGGATGTGTACGGACCTACATCCAAATACGTGTCCGGCGGACCTGTATGGGTCCGGCTCTACAATCGAGCGTATGGTGGATACAAATCCTTCCAAGGAGAACTGCAGTATGAGTTATATCGTGTTTATCCATTAATTTATGAAATGAAAGAATATTAATTCTGATAATTTTGTTTTATTTTTGTCTGAAACTCACAATTGTACGTAATATTAGAAAATCACAGCATAATCAGACTTGATAATGATAAAAGTAAAAGTAAAATTTCTGTGGACTTCTATAAGAATAAAATGAAATCATTTCTTAATAATGTTTAAGTACTACTAAAAAAAATCGAAAGTCTTTGTTAACTGTTAGTTTTTTTTTTACTAAAAATTAAATTATTCAAGAGTCAACATTTTTAGATAAATGTTGCCTTTCCACAATATACCAACTTAAGAAACAGTTTATTATAAATGAACAAAAAACAAAATTTCAAGTATAACTTATTTTAAATTGTGAGCGAGAAATTACGTGAGATTTGTGCTTATATTATGTATAGTGTTTTGCTCTGTATACTATGTGAAACTGTTTTGATTGAGTGAATAAAACGTTGTCGTGAATGCTAAATCGAGTGCGATACAATGCATTTTAATCAAACAGTAATATTTATGTTTTGCCAGCTACCATAAAGTGTTTTTGGTGCTTTCAAAATCTTTATTTTATTTTGTGCAATTTCAGAAACTTTTAATTTCTTTGTAATTTTATTTAAAATCATTTCCAATTTAGTTGAAAGTATTTTTAAGCAAGATTTAATTCTTAGTAATAATAACCGATTGTTTGAGCCATTGTTAGACGTTCTAGAAACGGCTGGATTATAAAATATTTCTGTAAAAGCGGCCAGCAGAGTAGCTCGCAATAATGTCACATAATCATTTATATATATTACTAGCTGTTAACCGCGACTTCGTACGCGTGGATTTAGAATTTGATTGCTAGAAATGCATATACAATGCTGAAAATTATCTAAGATGTGCCAAATAACACTGAGTCGGCATAATATGACGGGAACGCAATCGATATACCATTCTACCTTCGAACCTGTCTCATGACTAAAACTGTTATTCATATCGGAAAAAGCATCCTATTTCGTTCCCAAATATACAAAGTATTTCCTTGTCATCGGTATACACATATATTCATCAAAACGTAAAAAAAAAGATGGAGACTCACTTTCACATACACAATATTATTAGTTTAGATCACACAAAAACTACCTGTGGAACCAGTATACCGTGAATAAAGTTAACGCTTTCTACCGCCAAAGATTTGCCAGAACATGATAACCTTACTATAAAATCCTAGGCTTGGCTCAAACTATGAAAAACAATTCATAAAAACATTTGTACCCAATGGGATTAGATCCCGGAGCAACACTGAAGGATCTATAGGAAGCAAACTCGTTACCACTACGCCACCCTAACATTGCCTGGGATAGGTGCGCATTACAAATATACATATATATTATGCGTTTGTCTTTTACAGTTGAGATAGTTTTCATAATTTAATGACAATATGTTCTTATTTATACATAATATAGTATCCCATCTCGATCCTAATGTCAACAGCATCTTCCTGTCAAATTTCATCAAGATCGGAGTATCCGTTTAGCCCAAGGAACGTAACAAACAGACATAAAGACAGACAGAGTTACTTTCGCTTTATAATATTAGTATAGATATGTATAATGTTCCTTGGAAACTCTACGAACCATGTTTCTGCAATAAAGAGATGTTAAATGTATTATCTGATTTGTCCTTAAGCCATCAGAATTCAGAAAGTTAAAAATTCTAGAGACTTTGTGATCAATCAAACTGAACGTTAAAAGTTTAATAATACTACAACGCATTAAAATTACAAGTTAAATTATAAGTCCATTCTTATTTAGCACGTAAAACATTCCTCACCTTAGAAGCATGAACCCGACCAATAAAGTACTACCGGGTTTTAGCTACCCATTGACATTTAATAGTTATTGTAATTATCTACTAGCAGTCAGACATTAAGAAATAGTTTTTCATTTATAATCTCATCTTTAAACAGAACTGTAATCGAATCGTACAGTAAATGACATTAAACTCTTCAAAACATAGATTTCAAATCGAAACTGTAATGAAAAATTGCATTCCAGCTCCGCGTTGCAGGTCCGGCCGTGGTTCAACCTCCGGCCACGCGAGAACTGTGGCGCTGTTACAGGTCCGGCTGGAAGCAGATCCGACAAGCTCTCGGATGTACATCCATCCCTAGCGCAAGTGATACGGGTCCGCGGAACTGCATCCATCCGGACCTACCCATCTCTAATAGCTATATGCCAAGTTATTAGGTTCATGATGCTTAATGTGATTTTGTAGTCTGCCCTCTATGGTGTACTCCATCTCTTCAATGTCACAGGTGCACAGAATCTCATAATCTTATTGATCTGCAGTGGGGGTAGTTTGTCCTTTAGCTTGACTAATGAGTAACAGACCTTGGTGTGTGCATTGTATGCGAGTATAACACTGACTATTTTTAACTGCTTTCAGATTCCATCAGTTACACCTTTTATATGTTAGAACTGTTACTTAGCATTCCTGGATGGTGGATTGGTTGGAGGATTGTTGTTCACAGCACTGGCAGTTCTCTTTGCCGTGACTGTGTAAAGTGCCCGTCATCATATATATTATTTCTATAAGGTATTTTTTTGTCACAAGCCTGTATCTTCCTTCATACTTAACCGAAATCAATGAATGGGGTGTCATTTTAAAGCTTATGGTCTCCACTTTAGTCACATCATATTTTAAGAAAGAATGTTTTCAGAATTCGACCCTTAAAGGACAAAAATGTCAATATGTCTAAAATGCTGTTTTCTATGTTACGAGTCATTTATCTCCCTGGATACCTATCTGAAATCGTTTAATGAAGTATCATTTTAAAGATTAAGATCTCCACTTTAGTGACGTAGTATACTAAGACAAGATTTTTTTGGAATTCGACCCTTAAAGGGCAAAAGTATCAATATTTTTGCAATGGGGATTTGTGTCGAGTGATTTATCTCACTTCATATCTAACCGATACAGATAAATGAGATATCATATTAAAGACTAAGGTTTCCGCCGTGGTAACATTATATTTTAAGAAAGGAATTTTTCGTAATTCGCTCGTAAAGCGCAAAAATGTAAATTTTTCTAAAATGCATTTTTTGTGTCTCGAGCTATTTATCTCCATGGATATCTATCCAAAATCGAAAAATGAAGTAGGATTATGAGGAGTAATGTCTCAGCTTTGTGACATCATATTTTAAAAAAGAATGTTTTTGGAATTCAACCCTTAATGGGAAAAATTATAAATTTTTCTACAACGCATTTTTGTGTCACGAGCCATTTATCTCCCTTGATATTTGGCCGATATAGATGAATGAGGTAACATTAAAGACTAAGGTCTCCGTCGTGGTAAGATTATATTTTAAGAAAGGAATTTTTCGTAATTCGACCCTTATATGGCAAAAATGTCAATATTTCTAAAATGAGTTTTTTTGTTGTTGTTGTTTTGAGCCATTTATCTCCCTGGATGTCTAACCAAAATCGATAAATGAAGTAGGAGTATGAAGAGTAATGACTCAGCTTTGGTGAAATCATATATTAAGAAAGATGTTTTTTGCAATTTAACCCTTAATGGGAAAAAGTATAAATGGTTCTACAACACATTTTTGTGTTACGAACCATTAATCTCCATTAATATCTAACCGAAATAGATAAATGTGGTATTATTATAAAAATTAAGGTTTCCACTGTGATAACATCACATTTTAAGAAATTAATTTTTCTGAATTGAGGGCATAAATACCAGTATTTTTAAAAAGCATTTTTTTATGTCTCAATTCATTTATCTCCCTTGATAATTAAACAAAATTGATAGATGTGGTATAATTTTAAAGATTGAGGTCTTCGAAAGGACTTAGGTTCCGTTACACCACATTTTAAGAAAGAATTTTTAAAAATTCTAACCTTAGAGGGAAAAAGTATTAATATTTCTACAACCCATTTTTCTGTCACGAGCTATTTATTTCCCTTGATACCTAACCAAAATTAATAAATGAGGTATCGTTTTAAATATTAAATTATCCGCGTTAGTCACATCATATTTTAAGAAAAAAACTTTCTCCAAATTCAACCCTTAAGGGGCAAAAATATCATCATTTCTAGAACTTTTTTTTTTACCTCACTTGATGACTAACCGAAATCAATAAATGAGGTATCATTTTAAAGACCAAGGTAGCTGCTTTGGTCACACCATATTTTATAAAAGAAATTTTTGAATTCGACCCTTTAAGGGCCAAAGTATCAATATTATTTTTTAAAAAATTACAAGCCATTTATTTTCTTTGATACCCAGCCGAAACAGATAAATATCATATCGTTTTAAAGATTAAGGTCTCCAGTTAGGTAAAATCATAAATTAAGAAAGAATTTTTCGGAATTTGATGCTTAAAGTGCTAGCGCGTATGAAAAAGTTCAGAGCCAAGTCCCTAGATTGCAGCAGCAGATATCACAGAGATGTCAGTAAACTTTTTTTTTTTTCATTAAGCAGCTTTTCGGATATTTTTTTCCGTTATGGAAACACTTTCGTTTTGCTATACAACAAATATCACAGAGATGTTAAATTTTATGTGTATTTTTCTCAGGTTGGTTGTATCCTGTTAAGGTCAGTGACAGTTCAGTGTAAATACAGAGTGTTTTAAATTTTCCTAACTGTTTCGTAATATGTTGTCCGTATTTTGATGCGTACCTAATACACTACGAAAATAAATATTTGCTACAAAAGTACAGTTCTGCTTTTCATTATATTACAAGCATTCAACCTCACAATTCATCGCATTTTAATCGCGAAATTTTCGCACGGGTCGTCTAGTATATTTTATTTCTATAAGGCAATTTTTTGTCACGAGCCTGTATCTTCCTTCATACTTAACCGAAATCAATGTATGAGGTGTCATTTTAAAGTTTATGGTCTCCAATTTAGTCACATTATATTTTAATAAATGAATTTTTCGGAATTCGACCCTTAAAGGGCATAAATACCAGTATTTCTAAAGTGCATTTACTGTGTCTCGAGACATTTATCTCCCTTGATAATTAAACAAAATTGATAAACGATATATCATTTTAAAGATTGAGGTCTTCGTTTCCGTTAAACCACATTTTAAGAAAGAAACTTTTCAAAATTCTATCCTTAGAGGGCAAAGTATTAATATTTCTACAATGCATTTTTCTGTCGTGAGCTATTTATTTCCCTTGATACCTAATTGAAATTAATAAATGAGGTATCATTTTAAATATTAAATTATTCGGTTTGGTCACATAATATTTTAAGAAAAAAACTTTCTCCAAATTCAACCGTAAAGGAGAAAAAAATCATCACTTCTAAAACTTTTTTTTTTTTACCTCACTTGATAACTAACTGAAATCGGTAAATGAGGCATCAATTTAAAGACCTAGGTGGCTGCTTTGGTTGCACCATATTTTATAAAAGGATTTTTTTTTTGGAATTCGACCCTTAAAGGACAAAAGTATCAATTTTATTTCTACAGCGTGTTTTTTTACTATTATTATTACAAGCCATTTATCATCTCTGATACCTAGCCGAAATAGATAAATATCATACCGTTTTAAAGATTAAGGTCTCCAGTTAGGTAAAATCATAAATTAAGAAAGAATTTTTCAGAATTTGGTGCTTAAAGTGCTAGCACGTATGAGACAGTTCAGAGCCATGTCCCTAGATTGCAGCAGCAGATATCGCATAGATGTCAATAAACTTTTTTTAGTCAATAAGTAGCTTTTCATATATTTTTTTCTGTTATGGAAACACTTTCGTTTTGCTATACAATTCCAATGTAAACATTTTATTCACACAGCAACAAATATCACAGAGATGTTGATATGTTGCGTGCATTTTGTTCAGGTTTGTTGTATTCTGTTAAAGTCAGTGACATTTTGTCATAAATAAAGAATGTTTTAAATTTTTTGTTTCGTAATATGTTGTAAGTATTTTGAAGCGTACCTATCACGCTTAAAAAAATAAATTATTTGCTACAAAAGTACGATTCTACTTTTCATTATATTACAAGCACTTCATTGCATTTTATCGTATTTTATTCACGAAATTTTTGCACGGGTCGTCTAGTTTGATGAAACAGTTGTATCGATTGGATCAACAGATGCACTGTAGAGTCTCCATCTCTGTGGGAAAACTTCCAGGGTTACACACTTCCACTACTCAGGTGTACAGGCTCAAGATGACATACAACTTTTCTTTATTTTCAGCATGACTGCACAAATTTCGCATACAGAATTTTTCGACGTATGGATTGCTAACGCAAAACAATCAATATCTAACTTTCAATTTAAATATAAATGAGTCTCAAATTGAAGCTGTTACAGTTTTAAGCTCAGCGGATTAAAAGTCAGTTTTTTTTTCTATAGCCAGCCCCACAAATAAGACGTCTATTTTCGATATTTTTCCACTGTAGGTTCTCAATTTTGTATTCAAAATGAAATTTCATTAATAATAAGAAATGACCAGCAACAAACAATAAAAATAGTTGAAAACTTGGATAATAGGAAAAGCTCCATTCCCAGCCGCAGCGTTTACAGACGTGTGACTTCACTCAAGCGACCACCAATCCTACAGCGTTTTCTGTCACATGACCAGAGGTAAGAATAATTTTTATTTCGCTTTTTTATTAAAAATAATTCACTTTTCTTTTCAAAATTGAACAAATTAGCTTCCTGAAGCATTAATCAACGAGAATGAGTTCAATTTATAATATTTTTTTACTACTGTCAAATAGCCCATTGTAGGTGGCCAAACAGTGCTGTAAGTGTTAACTTTATTTACAGTATACTGGTCCCTCAGGTTTTGTTTCCCTCACAGGCAGTTTGTGTTTGATCTACACTAATCAAAACTAATATTATAAATGTGAAAATAACTCTGTCTTTCTGTTTGTTACATACTATTACTTTCTGACTGCCTAAAAGTATCTGACAAAAATTTATTTTGTCTTCTTTTTTGGCATGCCTCACAGGCGTAAATAAGATCTAAGGTGTAGCTCTAGCAGAGCACGAGCAGCTAAAGTTATTAGAATCCAAGAATCTGATGTTTATTCTGAAGAAATAACAGTTAGTAGTATTATAATTCTATTCCACTTGCCATTCCCTTGATTTGTTAGCTGTTCTTCTATGGGAACCCTCTTAGTTATTAATATATTACCTTTCCTCGAAAATATATATCTTCTTATCCAAAATCAGTTATTTATCATCTCTTCTTTGACATTAAATTATCATTTATGAAGCTCTTTTGAGCTCTATCTTCCTAGAAACTTTTTGTGCCAATTAATTGGATTAAACTGATACTTTCATTATTAGCTATAGTAAATAATTTCCCCTTTGCTGGAAGAGGTAAACGGAACTTTATTATTTCTAGCTCTGTTTCTTTAAAAAAAAAAACACTAATGTATTAATACTACCCAGAATTTGCAGTTTCTTCCAGCAATAAACCCTTTTGATTTAGTATCTTTAATAACTTTTAAATAACCATGCCATGATGTCGAAATGTGTGATTACTACAAATCCCTTTAAATCAACTGTGTGTGCTCTGTCATGAAATACTTAAATTTACAAATATTTATGCTTTAACTCTAAAACTGAAACTATTTACCCTCTCAATCACTATCATCTCAAAATACTATCACATTACTTTCCTATTTTTTATACTCATATGCTTAATGTGAAACTCTTGGATAAATCATAAAATAAAAATCCTCTGAACTTAAAACATGTCCCGCAATATTTCATTCCATACAAAATTGCCCAGAACATGTTAAAAACAATATTATGAACCCTCACCCAATTTGCATTACTAATTGGACCAAAAAAAATGCAGTCTTGATTGTTTTAAGGAAAATTGACCTTAATCTGTCACAAGTTATATTGCAAGAGGATAAGTGGTAGCTAAGTAGGGTAAAGGAGGCATTAAAGATCGCCAAGTGTTCAGATAACCTTTAGTGCAGATGGAGCAGGTCACGCACTGCTCTCCAGCATGCCATGCTATGTTCGTTCTGGCCAACGAACACATGATGGATCAGACAGCATTACTGGCCAGATGGACCAAACTTTCTAGGCAGGTAAATAGGTATATAAGAGCACACAATACCGACGCATAACACAGATGAAGAAGCCTGCAGTACGTTGGCCTAAAGTCATCTTCCTACACAACAAAGTGGTGCCACCCATACAGCAAAGAGACAACTACCTCCGCTGCCAGATCCTACAATCACAGATAATTATGTTCTTTTAACTATTACATGCACTTTTGAGTGATTTTGAAATCTAATTTTCCTATTTGGAAATTAGAACAGAATATTTCAAACTGCTTGTACATGCTCAGTATTGACACCTCAACTCTGTTTTCAAATATTATGGCATAATTCCTGCTGAAATTTTACGTTATTAATGATAATGACAAATTGATTTAGTTTAAGGTTTTGAAAAAGTGTCATTTTAACCATTAGTATGTTAATAATGAGTGTCTAAAGGGCTTACCAATTAGGTTTTTACCACCATTATGTGACTAAAACTTACTTTACTAAACCTACCGTGGTTTGACCGACAATCCTATTAAATTAACAATCAAAGTCATAAATCTGAGCTATAAAACTGTTACCAAAGACCAACTAACCATTAACATGCAAAATAATTTAATATATGACAATCAATAACACAATAATCTGAAATTGACATACTTCTTTGGCTTTTGCTTTTAGTTTAGCTTGCTCGGGGTCTTCAGATTTAGATCTACTCTTAGCAGCTCTCAGAAGTAACTCCCTTTCATGTTCTTCATGCCTCTTTCTTTCAACACGATCCAATTCTTCCAGGAACTTGAGCTGTCCTTTGACATCCTGTGTTACTTCATATCTCGGATCCATCTTACAAAAAATAAAAAAATTGAAATTTAGCTCATCATAATATCTACATAAACAAGATTTATACACAACTAATTATGTTATTACCTTAATTACATCTATCCTGTGTTCAGCAATTATGGATAGTTTTTCTATTATATTCTTAAGCCTTTCCTGAGTGGCATGGGAAATCAGTGCTGCTACTTCTGGCGAAGGTTCTTCTGTTAAGCCATGCCGTGCAACTGGCAGCAGAATGAAAAATTATTATTTTAGACCACACTTGTACTAACAATCCACCTTACAGATTTCAACAATATAACTATTTACATTTTGCAGCCAATGCTATCTCTCACCAATTTGTCTAATTTTTTGCTGTAGAGGAGCAGCATGCAAAAATATTTCATCTTTGCATGATCGAATCTGTGTCCCAACAAATTCTGTTGACCCCAATATTCTCTGAGTTTCCTCTGCCAAATTCACACCACCCATGGCAGCTACATCATTTATGTCGTCATCTCCACTGAAAAATTTGTAACCAACTTTTTCTTCAACTTCATACTAAAAATTAAACAGTTAATATCTGTATTTACAAATGAAATTAATGGGAAAATAATGACATAACTTACGTATAACCTGCAGATGAAAATGACTTTTTCTCTTTTTCCTTCGCAGTTGGTTTGGGCAATAGAGATGGAGCAGGTGGTTTAATAAAGGCATTTGTTATAGGTTTTACATGGGGTATTGCAGCTTTAATTTGTACAGGTGTGGGAGGTCTGAGCTGAATTGCTGTGGGTGGTTTCGTCTGAACTTGTACAGGCTGCCTAACGTGAAGTGGTGTTGTGGGAAGCGTGGGTGTCGGAATTCTAATCTGAGTAGTAACAGAAGGTAATGTAGTTGCTGCTGTGGTAATAGGAGACTGTGGCCTCAGTGCTGTAGTCGTCACCATCCTTGTCACTGGAGTTTGAGGTCGTACAGGCTGGAAAAAAATGAGACTTTCCTTTAAAACCACACACTTAACATTTCAAATTACTTTTCATTTAAACTAATAATTATAAACAGAAAATGTTATAGCCCAGTAAGTTCAAATGATATTACCAGCAACCACCAATAAACCTTTAAAGGCAAATTGTAAGAAAATCTATACCTTTTAAGCTATGTCAAATAATGTATTATATGAGCTTAGAGCATTTAATTATTTAGAATTGTATTTGTAAATAACTTTCACCATTTGAGAGTAAAAAAGCTAAAAAATCCATAATGATTATAAAAAAAGGATAGCCACTACATATTGTATACATATATACATAAACCTGGCTTTTTTCCCTCTTTCTATGGGTTTTCATTTAATCAACTAAATTTTTAATTGGACACAATGAACAAATTGTTCTGAATTTATGACAATTGTCAATATAAAATACCTAACAAAATACCAGCTAGCCTGACACCACTGCACTAGTTCCTATATACGCCTCACTACACAGCAACTCTCAGTCAGAATGAATGGCCACAGACAAACTGTCCACACCTACAACTTATACCTTCCCATATCGGAACATGCCAATTACCACAATTCTAACAACCTTAATGACTGCTTCACTGTGAGAGCAATCATATTTTCCCCTGAAACCATGGCCACTTCAGAACTTCGGAGATGGGAATTTTGATTCCAAAATATCCTGGATGCCAGATACCCACCTGGCTTCAACCACCGATAATATTCTAACTTTTGACCCATCATTCATTATCATCAATATTATAATTTAACTAGTAACAAATTTATTTATTTATTGTTCACTTTAACACTACATACCCTTCTGTTATATATATTAATTTTATCACCACCGGCAATATATATAATTATATATATCACCTCAGTCTTTCCCAAAATATCAATAATTCACTTCCTAACATTTCACTCCCACCACCTCCTCCCCCATTCTGTCTTTCGCTGCCCAGCCAGTTATATGATAAACTTCACACCTCCCAAACCATATGACTCAGTCCCTTTAACACAAATAAGGTGAAAACCAAAATACTGCATATGTTTTTGTTTACCTAATATGTTTTTCAGTCATTGCATCCTTCAACTTTGGTGAGTGAAGAGTCATTTGCCCTATCCTTTGTTATTTATATTGCCTAAAAGCTGTTTCCTTAATATCATTACTAACAAAATGATTAACACTTGTGTGATACTTAGGGAACTAAATGGCAATTACTAATATAGATTACTTATACACAATACACCATTTTATTAATGTTTCATTAAGTTGTATAGCAAAAAACGATTAACTGCGTCAACTGAAAAACCAAATGAGTAGTAGTAGCAACAACAATTATCTTGGCACATTGTAAGAGACATAAAAGTTCAAATATTATATAAGAAGACACTTAGTTTTGTAAGCACTGTATGCTTTACATCAGGGTATACAACCTTTTTTACCTTCCGCCCACTTTGTATCTCTGTTAGTAGTAAAATTTTCTAACCACTCTCCGGTTCCACAGTAACTGTAATTATCAAAGTAGGGAAGTAATTTTACTTTATTCAATTTATAAAGCAGAGTCACACCTCGTAATAATAATTAATTACCGTTTGCTAAGTTCGGAAAAATAAATCTTTATAAAATAACTTTCGGCAGTCTATCTCTTCGTTTATACTTCACATGCATAGGAGCATGAAGTCTGTTGAAATTACAATTAATTATATAATTTATTAATGACATCCCTGAGGCCGACGCTTTGAAACTAGATGCTGGATAACTTGCTAAATTTTTGTAAGGAACAAACGAAGGTCTCGTCTTTTGGAAATATTAAGATGTTTTTTCTTTCTTTGCTTATAATATCATTAATAACACTAAAGCCTGAATACACAAGATATGAGCTAAGGAAAGATATCAATAAACTGAATATCCTTTCCAAATATTTCGATATGAGACAGGCATTTTTTTATTTTAATACATATTTTCATATCCAACACTATCAAATTTATGTTTACTTTCTTCATCATACCTATTTTCTAACAGCTGTTCTTGGCAGCTCTTCAATAGTATTTTTCATTCATACACCTTCAATTTCAAAATGTCTTAAAATCATTTTTCCATGTTCAGTTTAAGTCCGTCAACGAAGCTTCTGAATTTTGTAAGCACCTTAGAATTTTGGTAAATTCTAGTTTCCTAGTTTCAAGTATAAGGGAGGAAGTAAATTCATAGTAAACATATAATTTTCATTGCACACACAAGTTACGGGAGGAACGTTTCATATAGAAGCTGATACCACAACCTAATTTATTAAATAAACCATTTTAAAAGCAATAAAGACTCACAGCATTTAATAAAAGCACTAAATAAACTTTTTATAAGAGTAAAGAAACTTTTAACTAACCTGGCATAGGATAATCCATTATCATTCAACTTGTAAACAACAGATTTTGGCTACGTGACCATTTCTGAATACTTTTAAAGGAAGTAAAGTAATTTTTAAATAATAATAATTCAAAAGAAAGTTAAATTCACTAAAATTCCGTAGTTTCTGACCGTGTAAATAGCATAAATAAATTTTTAAACGCTTCGATAAATGCACTTGACTCTTAACATTTTTATCATAGATTCCTAGTAAGTTCCCGAAATAAAAAGTAGATTTTCTAAAAGAGCCAAAAATCTAGTATCACATATTTAAATTTCGGAATGTTTCATGCAGCAGAACAGATTTTGTATAAGTTTTTGAAATTATTTCGTCACTAAACACACGTGGTTCACTTAAGATTTATTTGCAACCAAACCAAGTCACTTCCAGAGATAAAATAACTTTTAAAACACGAAACTAAATTCAAAGAAAATCCTGATAATTTTTCCTTTTCGATACAAACTATATGTTAATAATTATTAACGAAAAACCATATGACTTCTAAACAGTTACTTTACCAAATCTTGTTTAAGCTGTAACTTCGCTATCTCGCCACCGATCTCAGTGTAATTTACACCATTAAACTCAGGAATTTTTGTAGAACATTTTGACACTAATTTTATCCAGGTAATTTGAAATTCAGCAGTATTTCTAAAAAATTGAATAAATTCAAACGTTTGGGTAAATCTCCACTGGCTTCAGAAGACTTGGTATCACTACGCAAATTAAATAAAAATTAAAACTAATCACTCAAAATTTCTCACTAAACATCCTTTATGCATCTTGAAGATAAGAAAACATATTGTCAAAGTTTGAATGCTTTTTATAATTTGGATCATTTACACATTTTTGCTAAGCGGCAGTATACATGTGGGGTACAGTTGGAGTCAATATAAGCAGGAGCCCAGTGGAAGGGGTGTATTTACTCCGGGAACGCTATGTAAGGTAACTTCGTGTCAGTTGGTTTGTTACGGGTCGGTTTGCAAGCCGGCAATTGCCGCGCTAGCCTGGGAACGTGTGTCGGCCATGATGAATTTTTCAGGACCAAAGTGTGGTATTAACAGTTAACATGAACTTTTAAATTTCAAAAAGGGGTTTTTTAATCGGTTAGTATCCTTTCCCTCCACAACCTACAATTTTCTGAAAATGTTTGCTCGATAGCCTACTCAACTGTAGAATGCAATTTTAAAATATGACTTTTCGAAAATAAACTTCAGATTTCTATCAAAGTGAACTTTTGTGATTTCATAGTAAATTGAACCTTTTCTAAGTTTATGGTTTAAACAAATTTAGTGGCGACCTGTACGCATCTCAGTTGAGAATCCAGATAGGCAACATGGTCAATTAAAATTATTAACGTCAGAGAACTTTCATTTCAAGTGAACTGCTAGTTAAGGTGCATAAACTGGTACTCCACCCCGGTAACAGTTTTGTGTCTTACAATTTGTTAATATTCTCTGGAGTTATACTATCTTTTACTGATGATAATTCAGGAAACTAACAGTAGATTTTAATGAAGTAATTTGAGTTTATCAATAAATAATGAAACAATGCTTTTGCAACCAATACGACTTATTAGCTCCTTGAAGCTGCACATTGACATCTTTACATATCTTGAAATTCTATTAAATTAAAAAAAAAAAAGAGGTTCATTTTCGGACATACCCTTATTGCCCACCATGTAAGCTGTAGGACCTATTGACTACCACTGCTTTACATCAATACTGAAATATACAGTAATCTGTACGCATTCAATTTCTTTAATGTAACATTAGCAAATATCGAATATGTTCCGACAACAATGACATTTTTAATTCCATTTCTCCTAAACTATACTCATTTGAATTATTAAATTCTTTGTACTTAATTAAGAACAAATCTGGATAGTGAAACTTGATAACGTTTTGTAATAACTGCTTAACAAATATCAATCCAACAAGTTTTCAGTATATTTCATTTTTAGAAGAAACTTAGCCATGTCCAAAACCACCTGGCTTATTAAAACTAATGATTATTTTCACCTCAAATGTATAGTAACTGTGGTAATAGCAAAAAGTTTTACATCATCTGGATTAAATTGTCTGTAACACTTTCAGGTCCCATGAAGTCATTTAAATTATTATTATTATAGGGATGCCTGCACTTTTCAGAGATGTGATGAGACTCTCTAAAAGATGCAGCACATGCTGAATCAACAGCTCTTCATCTACTCCTAGCTGGAAAGTTTGTCAGTTGGAATTAAAGGGCAAACATTTTCTATCGCTCAAAGGTCTGATTGACTTTTTGAATAACTGAAGATATGTATGCACTTTAATATGGCATAATTATAGATTTAAATATTTTTAACTGCCTTATGAAGTTGGATCTATTGCCATACATCAGCAGTTTTAGCTTCTTTCCAACCAAAGTATCAAAACTACAAAAAGAAGCATTCTATGTAACATTTTAATGTTAACACATGTTATTCCATATCTAATAAACTTTTTTACTATATTCTATTTCAAATGTTTATACGCACCCTTCTGACTAGGGAGGAGGGGGAAATGATAGTGTACTTTTGGGAGTCGTAAACACAAGTGCGGTTTCATGGCAGCAAGTTGTTACCCACTGGGAGACCTACTGTTTAGCAAGTGATTTTTTTTTAGTTGTGCAGTGTTAATCAGGGATATCAAGTAAATAAAAACGCTTGGAAAACAATGTAAATTAGATAAATACCACACATTACTGTCACATGTGCTTTAACACAAAAGTCTTGTCTGTTCCTTGGAATTCTAAGAACTGTGATTCTATAGCTCTGTATTTGTTGAGCAATTCTCTCTTGGTCTTCATTACATTAACCAAAGCCTGCGCATAAGCATGACTTCCTACATTTCTTTCCTAAAATATGCACTGTTTGCACACAAAATCCTACCCACTGCACTCCCCTCTAACTAATCTGAAGAACATCTTGGTCCTCAAATACTTCCTTTCCAATGCTTCCAAACCACCACATGGATCCCTTACATGAAACAGACCTACAAAGCTAGAGCATGCATCTTGACACCAAGATCTATTACAATCTGACCACAGCAGAAATCTTTCCCATCACAGAATGAACTGTAAAAACCACTGCACATCTCATATAGCACCTTACATGCCTCCACTGTTCTGCTCCACACTATTTCTACTAAATGTCTCAGTAATTCTTCAATGATGCTTGCAGATTACAATTTACATTCAACTTGCGCATTACCGGCATCATCTTGATACGTCCGACCTATACGTACTCTCACACCAGACTTCTGGACTCCTGCGATATTGTTCATCACGCCTGCGATCTCATACACTCAGAAGCTTACAAATACTTATATAATTCTCTCTGTGGCATTACAACATCTTAAAATTCCCATATTCTTAAGGCTTTCATTTCCTCTTTGAATTTTTGTTTTATTTTGACAATATGTCGGTCCAATAAATTAAGTCTACTTTTAAACATAAATTTGCATGTCAAAGTAGTAACAGATTATTTCGTCCTTATAATCATAAATATTATTTCTAACAGGTGTTTTTTTTGTGATGAGCCATTGACCAAAATCAATAAATGACATATTATTTTAAATAATAATTTCTCCACTTTGGTAAAATCATTAATTAAGAAAGGGATTTTTAAAAATTTAACTGGTGAACGACAAAATTATGAACAATTAAGGCCATGGATATGTGATAGTTCAGTGTCACGCTGATAGGCTTATTAGCATCGACAAGGAGTGATCACATTACTGCTTGATAGCTTGTAAATATACAGGGGCAAACAGTTGATATATCTGTGCCTGCATAGTCATGTGACCAACTTCGACCAATGAGAGTAAGTTGGGGAGTAGTGGTCACGAATGCCGGTCAGCAAGTCTTGTTATGAGCGACTCCCACAAAAATGTGAACTATGGATTAATTAGTGTGGGATATAGTGAGGTAATGTTTCGGCATGGTGCCTGGTTGATTATATAGTTCAGAACAGTGAAAGTAGGTGGTGCAAATAGAAAAAGACACCCACTTCATTGTAAGGAACAGTGTGTGTGATCTTGCATAGTTAATAACTGCTGGTGGTTGAACTGATCATCACACTGGTAGAAGTGTTAACAAACGCAGGAGCCTCGGAAATACTAAGTTTCGATATAAAAATATTCAGTCATATTGTAAGGTGGTGGTCATAGTTAACTTTTGAAGGCAATTAAAAGTGTTTGTTGTCTTGCAGCAGCTTCTGACTTCTTATTTTGAAAACTTAAAACATTTCAGAACCTTTTGATGGTGACGACCGGGTCCGAACTAGAAGTTTTCACAGGTGTGTGTAAATCAAGTAATTAATGAACACATGAAAGAATATTACGATGTTACATGGCTCCCAAGCAGTGATCACGCAAATTTCGGGTTGGAAACAATTTCAATTCGTCTTTGTAAGAAACTGTGTTGTTGACTAAGAGAAAATAATGAGTCAGTGAAAACTCTTAATTATTTGTGAAAAATACGGGAAAGGGAAGAAGACCGAATTAAGGATAGAATTGTATTGGCGGGGTAGCCGAATTAAAGCCAAAACAAGAACCAATGTGACTGATGGGAAAGACATTCGACATACGGCCAGCATGGCTGTGCAGCAACCAAGACCGTTAGCAGATATTCCACTCACTTGGCAAGAAAACAACAATGGCACCCATAGCGGCGGCAGCTAAAACTACCGATTCCATGGAAGATATGACAGGCATTGCATCGCAATGAGCGACATGGAAGCAACACGAACAAGTGAAAGAAGACTTCTAAAGCTAAGCAGCACTCAAATATTGCTCCTTTGCTACTTCCTTTAAGTTTCTTGCATATGTCTGAAAATTTGTAGAAAATTCCATAGGGAAAGAAACCGCAGTGTTCGAGGTTTCTTATCACATAATTATTACCCTGACCGCATTTGCATCATGATATATGACGTTGTAGCTTTGCAGCTTGCTACAAATATAACATTTAGTTAGCCTTTGCATGCTTGAAGGTTGCTTTGCAGATCTTGGCAGTTACTGTACTACAGCACGTGCAGCCAAACAGAGGTTGTTTGTAGATTCTTTTTTCTGGTTTTGTCTTGTCTTATTTCTCCGTTGGACCTCAGCCACGCCGAGAGAGACAGAAGACCATGGGGGTTTGATGAGGGAATTAATGGAAGTTTTAACTGCTCAGTTAAAGAATCTTGAAAAAAAGATTAGTGAAAATTTAACCAAGACCCAAAATTATGAAGATAAGCTAAGTGCTAACCTAACAGTCTTGAAGAAAAGCTTAGTGAAAATATCAAAACAGAGGCCCAAGGTCTTAGGAAGATTATGAAAACCGAGAACGAGAATATAAGAGATCACATGGAAGCGAAATTTGCCAAAGGGAGGATTCAAAGGTTAACAAATCCCTGCTATCGGAGATGCAACAAGGTTTGAAGAGTTGGACAAACGTATCTCTCAAGGGGATTATGAAGCGAAAACATGGGAGAAGGTTGAAGTGATGAGATAAATCGAAACCAATTAGGAAGACAAATCAGTTGGCATGAGCAGAGCGTTGTTATTCTATACTAACAAAATTTACTGTATAGTACAGTAACAGTAACACAATGACGGTGTACATCCCATGTGAAGCAGTGAAGGTGTTACACACTGTGTGCAGCAGTCAGTGACACTGCGGGTCACTGACCGAGCGGAGTGAAGCAACAATGAAACAGCTGATGACAGTGGCAAATTTGAATTAGCGTTGGTGGTTGTTTGTTTACAACAGCGTGAAAAGCACGAAGTGAAGGCAATGTTCTTTGGTGACAGTATAAGGGAACTTCTGCTGTTCGAGTTCACGATGAGGAAACGTGAAGAAGAAGATACTATGAACACAATGGGCTGTGTGAGGAAGAGGACACATTTAGACCTGTATGGTGAGGGTAGGAATATAAGGAAACATAAAAGAAGAAGGAATATACGAGGAGTAAATCTGTTTGCTGAAGGGAGAAATTTATTAAAGTTCAAGGTTACATACAACGTGATTATGCTGAAGCACTATTTATGTAATAGGATGTACATATTTTTTTCTTTTGCATGTTGAATGAACTATGGACTCATTTCAGACTAATATTATTATGTCTTTTTTTTTAAAAAAGTTATCCATATTTCGAACATTTTTTCCTCACATTTAAGATGTAATTTTGTTATGTGTACTTTTTTTTTGCGATTTAGTAATATGTTGGGTTAGTAGTTTTGGAGCATATTTTGAATATGTGGGAATTTAAACTGACCCACATTTGGAGAATAGCTTTGCTTACAAAGTCACTAAGATAATTTGGTAATGATATTGTAAGAAGAAAAGTTTCAGGCAACCAGCTGAATTTGTAGCCGGCTTTTGTAAGATTATCTATTAATCTCCGTTCGCTGAAATTTTAGTTGCAACAGTAACAAATTGTTTTGTTCTTGCAGTATTCAATTGTCTTGGAAATTTTGATCTATTTGTTTTTCTACTGTTTATTTTCATGTTCAGAATAAATTACTTAGCAAAGGGTGTTATGAGAATGTAACTACTGTAGTGACCACCACTATAGGTATTGTAAGAACCTTAGAATTTTGGCAAATTCTAGTTTCCCCAGTAGTAAAAGATTCTATAGATCGATTGTAAAGTTGCTTAGGTTGGACTTAGAAATTTCGAGAAGAGTAGTTTTCAACTTTAAAGAATTTTCCGGTAATCTTGCTCACAGTGACAATTCGTCATAAAAATCATTTTAAAGTGTATTTATCATATCGAGAAACGTTTATTTTAAGAGATATTCTGGTTTGTTCATGTTTTGAAACACGCGATCAGAATAGTAAAATTCTAAGATTTGTAATATCCTTAAATCGCGTAAAGCTACAACTGATCTTTTATTACCAGCTATAGTCAGCATTGTTCCCGATGTTTTGGCAGTAAAATTAAATAATTTGGCAAAGTTTAATTAGTGGTTTTAATTAAGAGAAAATAATGAACTTTTTAATTAAAAGGAATATTAATTTGAAATTTATATCAGTAGACAGCCCTAATTAAGACGATCCTGAATATATAATGGTTTTAGTAAAAAGTTTTATCATTTGTCTGGTAATTAAGTTTTTGAAGATAGATTGTTGTTGATTGTCACTGTAAAAATTCAAACGTTTGGATTAATCCCCTACTTCAGAGCTTTGTATAAGCATGTGAAATTAAATAAAACTTTAAACTAATTACTCTAAATTTCCCACTAAACTGCCGTTATATCTACATATACATATACATCTACATATAATTTTTGATATTGTAGCAAATGAGATCAAACTTTATGCTTTCGGAAAATTGCACAAGAAAAATTTGATAAGACAATGCAAACACTTTCATAACTTATCAGTTGATTGCTAAATGTGATTTCCATGAGATCAGTTTGTACAGGTGACACTTGATAACAAAGTCTGGGCCTTAACATTAAACCTAATTTCTATAAACACAGATCGTCTGTTATTCTCAACATCCAACAAAAAGATACTGCCACCACTACTATTCCATGTGGGTTCATGATTTTATGGTACCTTACTATTCCAATGTTTGTTAGTGATGAAGTCATAACATAATGTAGGATTTTTTAAGCCATTAGTGCCGGGTGAGGATGAGGTACAAGGAATGGGAACAAATTCAGCAACAACCATATGAAAGAGACATTCTAGCATCTACATGGCGTAACTTTGAGAAGCCCCGGTTGTACGGGGAATAAAATCCACATCCTCCAGAATGCCAGACCAAAGCATTAACCACTAAGTAAGAGAATTTTTCAAAGGTTGCTGTGAATGTAGAGCTGCATTGGCCACAAACAGGATGATGTGTGAATGATGCATCTGCATGCTGGAAAGTTTAACAGTATTCTTTGGCAGGCTCTGAGTCCCTTGGATATTTGACATAAACAATGAAGACATTCTAATAGCCATTCTTTCCAAAACGTGTTATAGTGACATGGCAGCCAATAGTGCAACCCACCTTCAATAAATTTGGTTGCTTGTGTTGCCTGTGATCTTTTCTCCACAATGGATTCTGTTGCAGAATACAATTTTTGAGTATTGTATGAATGCTATCTTTCACATTTGAGGTTGTTTTGTATGTAGTACTCCATCTCGCATCTTTGAAAAAGAAAAAAAGATTTGTACAGTGCCATTGTATCGATCGAGGTCGATCACCTGCCTAAAAACATCATATTTGTCAAGTCAGTATCTGGGGCAGATGAGTATGAAATAGTTAAGCAATGGTAGAGTGCTATGATACAGCCTGGAGAAGCACCACACCAATCAGCAAGTCACTTGTTGCCAAGTGCTAATAATTACTACAAGCTGGCAAAATGACTTCACACAGCAGGCTAGCAAGAAGTATTGACCCCTCCATGCAGTGTAAATAGGAAGGGAAAGAATTTACTTAAACCCTCTGGACAGCAACAACGGGGCCTGTCTGTCTCTCTCCGAAAGTCTTTCAATGTACCACATTGACACAAACAAGATGATGCCAGACATCCGACACAAAAGTGGACTCTACCGTGATCAGATGGTCAATCATGTGATCATAGACAAGTGTGCATAGTCTTGCAGAGATATTCCAGTTAGTTTGGGCTGTGAGGTGCCCATAAGTTACATGCTCACCCATGTCCTTGGCCCTATCTCTAACAGTTAATCGCGTGACCATTTTGCTACAAAGCCAATTAAACATTGGGTATATTCACGTATGCCATCAAGTCATTTCTAATGTAAATAAATATGTAACTGCCATCTCCGTGATTTATCTCTGCTATTCCACTATAAATACTGGTATGTAATGAGCCATATTATCTATCCAATGTTGCAATAGGCACTTATGTTGAATATTCACATCAGAACCATGGTCAATTTCTAGGCCCGACCCTTATCCACAGCACCAGTAGAAGCTTACCCTGTCTGCTCTTGCAGAACAGCCGACAGGCTCATACACCATTGCTAACCATAAACAAGTAGGTGGCCCACACTTCTGGTCATCCTTTCACAATATAAAAAACACACAGATAAGAACATACACTGATGGCACACTAAGTGCTCTCTATCTCACACCTCATTCATTGAAAACTCTCATGATATAGAACAAACTTGCCACATGTGAATTTGGTTTAGCTCATTCCATAAGGCAAAATTGCTTTTCTATTAAGACATATACACTCTTTTGAACAACAATTGATATAAGGCAAAGTGCTTACCGCAACAATTCTGTGAGTTTGTATCGTCTGTCCAGTTCTTTGTATTCCAGTTACATTTTGAGGAGCTGCATTGACAGGAGTCATCAAACGCACTTGGGCAGTGGTTGCCTGTGGCCTTATCTGTGTCTGAAGTTAAAAACATACAAATAAAAATTATCCCCACCAAACATAGCAGAAATGAAGCTCTTGACAAGATTTCTCTGTAGAAAAGAATTTCTCTTGCATGAAAAACAGAATCCAACATTTGCCAAGTAAAAATTAGCTGCACAGCTTACCAAATAACTTAAAAAGATCTAACAATCTAAATATATTTCTTATATTTTTAGCTAAATGTGAAAACAGAAAAACAACGGAATACACAAAACATAATGTTACAGAACAAATAGGTTCAATTATATCATTTATTACAGTATATAGTTAAAAATGTGAGTCAGTTTTTTGTAACATGACAAAAGAGATAAGTAGTGAAAAGAACTTGTCTTTTTCATCTCATTAAAAACAAATGTGCACACCATATTAAAACTAAAATATTAGGAAGAAAAGAAAAAGGTAACAGAAAATAATTCACTTAAATCTGCTTAAGTGCTAATAACATTCCACTTTTTCAAATAACTTAGATTTCAAATGAAATCCTAGTAACTAACACCAAACTTGTTAAATCTCAGCAGCAATGGACTGACTAACAATGAATGACACCATTAGTCACAAGAGAAGGCAAAATGAAGAAAAACTTTTGAAATGCATTTCTTTGAGTTATCTACAGCAAATTATCTGAACATAGTATATCACATTAAAGCGTATGTCCCAAGGAATAGGAATCTATTCATCCTATGTCAGACAGACTGGACTACTAAACCACATTTGGGGACACCCAACCAATCTTCAGGCAGTGGACCAAGTTTCTTAAGAAAATATGAAAGTGGTATGCATTATTAAATTACAAATTTAATCTGTTATACAAAAACCATCTACAATGTGTCAACAGATATTTTGTAGTATATGCAGTTGAAATGAAGGAGTGAAAGGGAATATGGAAGAAGAGTAAATTTTTGATCACTCCGAGATTGTAAATTAACATACGTTCATTTCACATTTAATAATTATTGCCCTGCATGGACAACAAGAATCTTTTAGGACAAACATTTTATAATACTTTTATCCTTTGGTTGAAAAAAAAAAAACATTGTAAAAATATCCTATACATATGATGAATTCATTATATTAAGAGGGGGATAAACAAAGTTTTACTAAAATTATTTGGACTTTAGATGCATTATGCTCAATTTGTATGCAAACAGTAACTTACCTATTATTAATACTGTAACAAGATTTGAATATCACAGTGAGTTTAAAAAGAACTACCTGTACCTGAGGAACCATTGTTGAATTTGCCAATGAGAATACAACTGTATTTTGTGGTGGTGGCCGAATACCCTCAATGACAAGTTCTTTCGTTGCAAGAGACTGGCGAAGAAGAGGTAAGCTTTTCTGTAAAACAAGTACCAATTTTCCCATCAATATCTCTAAATTTTAATAACACAAATCAAATTATTGTATCAAGAAATATTAATTTGCATTATAGTCATATTTTTTTAAATGTGAAGTTAATATAATGAAAAAGAAAGACAGAAATAAAGTGGACTAAAAAAACCATTGTGATGATCATGAAGTAACAATTCACTTCCAATAATAAAGGAAAACATTCTATTTTATTTATGGGTCAGATTTAATTTCAAAACTTCAGGATTTTACTGTACTCCACTTCACAGTTAAACAATGGAACCAATATAGGTGGTTACAGATTATGGTATATAAACTTTGTTTTGAAAGTACAGTTTTAAAAAAAAATATTCATAAACCAATCACCTACTCTAAATGTGGTTTGTTCTATGCTGCCATGAACTGTGTTCTATTTGTTTTTTGTTTTTTTTTAATTGTATGAGCACCGAGAAACGACTCTTTGGCTAAGAATATGATATTGCTTCTTCCCCAACCTTCATGTTGGTATGGCATCGCTCCAACAAACCTATACGAAAATTCATTTGAAAGCTTCTTTTTTCACAGCCATTACAGTAAATTTTATAGCAAAACTGAAGCATCCCAAAAGAAGTATTCATTTTCATGGCAGAAATATAGGATTCACGGTGTCTGGAGAAGCCATAGTCATATTATAATGATTGAAACTTCTCAAAAATTATTTACTGCTCTAGGAGGGGGGGGGGGGGGGAAGAAGGAGGGCAAGACATAAATAGTGCACAACTAGACTGTCAATGTATTATAAAACCACACAAACATGTCGTACCTTCAAAAACTTGAAATACTAAGTTATATGTACAAATAGCTAATATTTAAAAAAAAATGACACAAAAATATAAAATAATTACCAAACAAATTATGTATTACAGTAAATGAGTTTGTCACAAGGGCACAAAAAATTCACAAAAACCTTTTAAATGCCAAAACAAAGAGACAATTAAAATTGTGATATGAAGGAACTCCCCCTCGCAGTTTTTTTTTATCGAGAGGGTGTTTTCAAAGATGGTAAATTCTGAATGGGTACAGACTACGTGAAATTATCAGTTCAGAACAAATTTTATGTAAGCGTATCAGGTAACAAGAAATTAATAATGTTTTGAAGTTTTACATAAAAAACGCATTTATATAAAATTTGAAACAGATGCCGCATGGCTAGTTATCAATATTCTTCCATTTCAGTAATTGTAATTCTATTCAAAAAAAGTTTACAGACTACTCAAGGAATGCCTGAGATGGTGGGGACTCCTTACTTAGGAAACGTATTCTCTTACAATTTTATTTTTTGATTCCCGAGATTATGTGCCTGAGATGGTGGGGCCTCCTTACTCACGAAAGGGATTCCCATATCGATTTATTTTTTGAGTCATGGGATTACAAGACTGCACAATAGCTATCACATCTTCTGCTGGAATATGTGATAGACATTTCTCTATCCTTATTCAGATATGTACTTATATAATTTAAAAAATGTCAAAGTAATGAAAGAACTTTACTCGTGTTCTAGGACACTACAGTATAAAGATACTTGGGAAGTATTCAAAATCAATTCCAGAAACATGAAAGCAAAACCAGATACTGAACATTGGGAGTGTGTGAGGGAAAGGGGGGGGGGGGGTGAGGGGATGGTGGGAGGACACAAAGTTTTGATATATATGACAAGTTAAATTTTGAAATAATTTGTATCCATTACATCTACTTTGTCACATCAAGAAGGCTGGAGTGAGGGAACATGATGGTGTCTGTAAGAGGCGAACTAGTAATCAGGAGATGGAGAAATAAAGGAATTCTTAAAACTGCTAATAATACAGAAGTCAAATGTAACTGAGAACAGAATAGCTGCCCATATCATTCCTACAACATTCTGTGCACATACTTTATATCTGGCAGTTTGCATCCTCTCTACCAGAACTAGACACAACCCATCCTTTTTCTCTGTGGAAACTGGCATTTCAACATCATTATCATCAAATACCACTCACTCCACTTAAATCTGAAGTAAATCCAGACATCCAAATTACTCCCTACTCTGTTCACTACCTCTGCCTTTGCCTAAAGCTACTATAACCCATAACTGCAAACAAATGTGGAGTTGTAGTTCAAGTGTGTAGTTTGTGAAACCAATATTGAGAATGTAGTTTTTCACATGACGAAAAGTTCAGCTAAAAATCAGTATTTTTGTCACCTGTCTATCCACATTGTGGTTTTCATCTTTCTTTCCCCAAGATTTGTAATTCTGTCTCTCCAAGTGTTTATTTACAGAAATCAGATGGTCACAGACAAAAGCAGTAAGACCACGACACACAAACAAGCATACTTTACAATATTTTGGTATAAGCCTTAATCATGTATAGAGGTGAAACACACAACAAGGAGATTAGGTGTATACATAAGGAAAATCACCATATGACTAAAGCCAGTGATGAACAAGGTTGCTATTGCTTAAAGAGCATAGACGAACGAATAAATTAGGTATATGAAAAGGAGGGAGAGCTGACAATGCTTAAAACTGATAAGATCATGAAGCTGCATTCCTCCTTTGAAAATCTTTAAAATACTGTTGGTCAAAAAACTTGGACACATTTCTTCTTAAAAGCTGTCATCATAAAATTGATTTTAGTGGGACAAATGGACCAAACAATAATAAGGCATATTTTGAATTGATGAAGTGATACGAGATTTATTGCATTATTCCACCTCAAGTGTGAGATAGGATTTTCCTTCTCTGATGCTGGAAGAACTTTGGTCTTGTGAAAATCA
Source organism: Vandiemenella viatica (assembly GCA_031002005.1). Taxonomy (NCBI): domain Eukaryota; kingdom Metazoa; phylum Arthropoda; class Insecta; order Orthoptera; family Morabidae; genus Vandiemenella; species Vandiemenella viatica. Next base: position 26,959,996 of record JARYHS010013631.1, read on the forward strand.
CATTCCTTGAACTTTTCTTTTACCCAATATTATGACTTCTTTTATCATATTAACGACAGCATATAAGGTATTTTTTTTTAGATTTTGTTTGTTCACTATTCTTAACAGATGATTTCTTTAAGTAAACTTCCTGCATCAAAAATCTCTTCAAATTTGATCCTGCAGTATACTAAGTGCACCTTCTACATATCTGCATCTTGTACTTTGCTTAAAATTTTGAAACAGTTTGTTTCATCACAAAGATTTTTCTCATCAAAAATCTCTTCTAAAATGTCCTCTTACCAGTTTAATTCACTGGATGGAGGAAGAAAAAAACAATTTTTTGAGCTATTTGTAATTTAATTTATGAAGAAGTATATGCCCCAGTGGCAGTTTCTCTACACAATTACTTTTCAAATATTAAAAAAAAAGTAGTTTAAAATTCTTTGGGTGGAATATCAGCACTACATTTGCAAATTAATTCCTTCTGCAGTAGAAAAGGTATTATATATTGACTTTCATAAATTACTGACGTAATAAAGGGCAGGATGAAAATGATTTCAATGTTTAAAGAAATTATAATAATCCAACAATCTTCTGCCCGAATGTTTTATAATCCTATGGATATTTAACACGGTATTCACACAATAATAGGAAGAGTCGATTTAAATAGCTTAAAACTACATATGAAAGCAGCCTAGCAGAATGACAGTAATTATTATTTTTTTACAGATTGCTTTTATTACAAACATAAACAATAATAATTCTGTCACTTTTGTTTACAAAAAACTACAAACAAAGAAAAATCTCAAGAAAGGCCAGCAAATGGAGTTATTGTGCAGTCTCTGATGACATGAATAGAAAAACGCTCATCCTTATTTAGATTAAGACTACATTTTATTTTTTGCATAGAGTTTTACACCACATTGAGGTCATTAGAGACATGATAGCATAATGAAGAAGGCATAAGAATTCAACCATGGCCTTTTGTAGGAACCATGCCGGCAATGCGTGGAATGATTTCGAGAAATCATGGAAAATAGAATCAGAATATCCAGCTGCAGATATATAACCACATCCTTCTGAATGCCGGGTTCGAGTGTTACCTCTCACCCATGGCTTTTTAAATGGTCATTCAGCTCAGCATACAGTTATAAAATGTTGATATTGTGCAGATAAGTGAGGAATAGTATTAAACAACTGGAACCTTCTACACTGTCATTAAAGTGTAGTAAAGTTGTTCCAAAGATGTGCATACTAAATTTATTCTAAATATACAATATATCGGATATTAATGCAATCAATGGCCACATGACCTCAAATTAATTACTAGAAAAAAGTGCAAAGGTTTATAATTCAATTTGCAAATGGGTAGGCAAAAAAAGGACTACAATAAATAGATGATATGGTTTTGAATGTAGAAATACATAAACAGTTTCTGCAAAATGTAACAAAATGCTCAAACAACACCATGAAAAATAGGCTCAGTTATTCTATGTAACAATCACAGTAAAATTGGCCACATAAATGTTATTAAAATACAATTCGAGTCAATTGTACATCCAAAAAAATTAAGCTCTTAGTAAAACTGAATTTTACTACATTTTTATGGAGATTCGAATAATCCAGAAAATTAATTATCACTGCAGTGCATAGATTTTAAATGATGGTTATTATGAACAGAAATCATATGAAAGAGTTACTTATCATTTCTTATTTAAAATGCCCTTTCCTTAGTATCAGTTACTACTGTTGTGAAAGATAAGATATTCTCCTTTTCTTTTCTTTTTGGCTGAACATTATACCGACATGAATTGTAATGAAAGATCTAAGAAACATTTGTATTATTTCAGAGTTTAATTTATATTTAGTTCTTCTTCCTTGGAATTGACTAATTTTTAAATATATCATCTGCGCTTACAGTAAGTCCAGCCTCTTCATTGTTGTTTCTTTTAACTTTCAGCATTCCATTTGCTTATCCACTATTTTCTAAGAAAAAGCATCTATAAAGCCTTTTACATTAATATTAATAAAATCATCCTTTAGGCTTCAAATACAAGGATTAAAATTCTTCACGAGAATTTTTTTTTTTTTTTTTTTGAAACTAGTTCACTGCTGTCTGGAAAAATAAAACCAACTCAGTAACTGACATAAAAAAAAAAATGTTGCATTTTGCAAACTAGAAATAAGAGAAATGTTGATTTCTCAGATTTCCGTATCATTTTTTTAAATAATAACAGGTTCTTATGAAAATGCTGTATTATTCATTTGCCAATCTAAGCTTTTGGTTGACATGTAGCAGCCTTTGTCAGAGATACTATGTTTACTGAACACTGTTAATCTCATGGAATTCTGCCTTAAATCAAGTGTTTTCCAATACGGTGGTAAGCTATAAGCCCAAGTCAAAGGTGCAGCTAAGGTTCACCACTTTTTCCTGTAGCTGCAACCCTATTCATGAAATTATTTGAAACAATGCATGCCTGAAACCTACAAAGTGGATCTGGTATATTGACAACACCTCATGGTGTAGAGAATCCTCAGGAGTTCTTATACCATCTGAATAGTGCCCACCCAATAATACAATTCACTATGGAAGTAGAAGAAAATAGACAACTACTGTTTCTCAAAATCCTCTAACATAAGCGCTATGATAGACATTAGGATCATCCTGTGTACCACAAGGTAACCCTCGCTAGATATTTGCACTCCATGTTGAACCATTATCCAGCCACAAAGAAATGCATACTGACATCACTCAACTTTAGAGTGAGGACAGTATGTGACTCACAAAACTGATCAAAGAAATGGAGACTCCCACAAGAATATTCCAATCGAAGGCCTACCGTTAATCTGACATAAAAAAACAGTTAAGAACTAACAAACCCATGGAATATGTCAACTTATCCCATAATACTAATTAGCGACAGAAATTTGCCTGTCTCCCATACGAACAATGTATCACAGACTGGTTTACAAAATTGTTAAAGCAAGTGAATTGTTTATAAGGCTCACTGCAAGACTGGCCAAACATTAAGCAGGGTGAAAGACATTTACACCAATATCAGCTTACGGGTGTTTATGGAGCCCCTGCATTTATGGCAGTGAGACGGGTTGCACTGTGGCGGATAGACTTAAAGAACATACCTGCCACTACAAACAAAACAACAGCGACAAATCCGCCATAGATCGCCATACCATCAACACCGGGAAAGAAATAAAATTTGAAGAAAACAAACAACTTCAACAAAAACAGCATCCTATTACTCTTTGGTACTTTATTTATCATATGATTAACAAGGTACACAATAAGAAATGTACATATCACAAGCTTGTACAATTTCATATCTCGAGATCTGATGTTTTAATCCAGTCAACTGCACTGATCGACACATCATGTAATTCCACCATTGTTCCCTTGTAGGCCCGAAGAGGACAGTCAGAAACGATGTGATTGATTGTTTGGAAGGTAGCTCCAGTCACAATTTGCAGAATCTACCCAGCCCCATTTGTACAGTAAGTAGGTGCATCTGCCTTGTCCTGTTCGAATCCGATTGATGATTCTCCACTGCCACCTGGGGAGATCGAAACCTTGTAACCTTACTGACAGATCCTCAACTAGATTTTTATTGGCTACTGATGACTGCTCCCACTGAGTTGTCCACTGCTTATTGATGTTAAAAGAGGACTCTGTAAGGTTGATTGCTGTGCGCAATGGTGGTTTTCTTGATTTCAAGCGTTGGTGTTTTGCTTGAATCATGTATTTATGTATAGGCATCTGAGGGTTTTTCAGGATATTTTTCCAGATTTTTAAGAGAGCTTCTTATCTTAGTGATGGGGGTGAGATGTTACAAAGCACTGGAAGCCATATGGTGTTCGTGCTGTGAATACATCCCGTAATTATTCTCATTGCCTGATTGAGTTGAACATCTATCTTCTTTGTATGGGCACTATTGATCCAGGATGGGCAGCAATATTCAGCAACAGAGTATGACAGAGCTAAGGCTGTGGATCTTAGAATATGAACTGGCTCCCCATGAAGTACCTGCAAGCTTTTGGAGAATATTATTTCTCGTTTTGACTTTGGCAGCCACGTTTGAGAGATGCTGTTTGAAAGTTAGAGTTCTGGCCAGTGTTATACCCAGATATTTTGGTGTGCCGCAATGCAGCAAGAGTTGGCCTCTGAATTTAACTTCTGGTTTATAGTGTGCTTGTCTGTTGCGTAAATGAAATGTTGAAATAACTGTTTTCTGAGGATTTAGATAGAGGCACCATTTCTTGAAGTAGTCATCTTTGGTACTAATAGCGATGTATACAAACATAGTATCTCTGATGAAAGCTGCAGCATGTCAGACTGGAAGATCCAATTATTATTAATAGCAATGTTGTTAGAAAATAAGAAAATGATACCTGTCAAGTTTAAACAAAATTACTTTTACCATCAACTACTAATTCATTGTTCCCCCCCCCCCCTTGTTTTTCACAAAATTATAAATAACAATGCAAATAGTATACACCTAGAGCTGTCACAATTGCCATATAATAACAATAATAATAATCATTTATTGTTATTTTTATTCATTGCCTTGAGGTTTAGAGGGCTTTAAAAAAAAAAAATAAGCTATAGCTAAGAACAGAGCACATCTTAGAATACCTAATATTTCACACTTGTTTTACTATTAATTTCAAAAATCCATATTTGTTAATATACAAAATATGAAACATTTAAACATTCATTACAATTCATGATAGTTAAGGAATAAATCAATTTCTATGTTCAAAACAAAAGCTTATTGCTCTTAACCCCCAAAAAATATAAAAGCAGGTAGGTCATTTAGAACTGTAAAATGAGGCACTGCAATAATATTTGCAAAACATTTTATATAGCTTACAAGAATGATAATACAGACAAATGAACAAAAAATGTTTATACGCCTTCCAAAATTTACCACACACTTTCATTGCAGTACAACTAGCTACAAGACAGAATAATAAGCATTATTTAGTATTATTGTTATATTTTGGTGAACATATTGTAAGTTTTTTATTTTTATTAAAAAAAAAAAACACACACACACACACACACACACACACGAATGTATGACAAGGCGCTAACGGATTAATACATTCTACAAATTAAAAGAATATCTTCAACACTAGGATACTGTAAAATTATTTTAAATATTTGACAATGTATGGAAATAACTGCAAAATCATACAAAATTTCTTCATAAGACTTGTAGGAAAAGAACTATGGTAACAAAATACCAACTTACTCCATGCTTTATTGTTTTTATAACAAAATAGGTGAAAACATAAATACAGAAACTAGATAGATACCCAAGTATAACATTGTTTCAATTTTTTATTAATTGAATAAGTAGGTTTTTTAAAATGGAAATTTAGTATTTGCTATTATTTTATGTAAGCTTCATGCAAAAATTTCCACAACCAAAAATGTATTTGATCCTCTTTTATGTTATCAAAGAATCTATTACACTGCATAACCTAAGTTTTCAATTAAAATATCATATATTCTTTAAAAAATTACTGCCTTCCAATATGGTAGACAATTACAAAAGAATAATTTGTAATGCAATAAATCAATAGCAATCATTTAATTTGGGGTCAGAAAAATTGCAATTTAACAGACTAATCAAGAAACATTGTTACTAAACCAACAGTAATTAGATAAAGACAAAGTAGATTTGGCTTAGAAAAACTGAGAATTACAAAGAATGCATATATACATTTTAAATAATGCATCGTCTAACCAATATTTCTATACCGTATATGAATATCCTTTACTTCAACCAAATACTTCATATTTCATTACAGACACAAGTTCTAAATACCTTAAGCTGTAAGGGAAAGTATTTATTCAAGTAATTAGTTTTAGGAATTCGTAGAAATAGGTTCCAAATATATTCAAGATTCTGAAATTCAGTATCTACAAATCATCATCATGAAGTAATACAGCATTAAGAAATATGTTTTGATTTTTGAAATGTCCCAGAGTTAAGGCAAGTAGTTGAAAGAAAAGTGAAGAAACATCAATATAAGTGTTTCTATAATAAAATAGCTTCAGACCTCGAAATAATCACAATATAATTTAGTTGTGTTACATGTAGCACTATTCTCCAAAATTGTGGATACCGATTTATATGCTACATTCAATTATTGAAAAAATGATAAAGGAAGAAGCAAAAAAGGATATGGTTCTGTATAAGCAGAGAAAATATTTTCCCGAAAATTAATAGATCATGCAGAAACTAAGAAAAGTTTGAATTCAATCTGCAAAATGTAACTTCTCTAGTTACTAAACAGAAATGTTTTGCAGGATTACAAAAGTTTCTTATCTAACCACTAAAAAGGGAGTTCAGTAAGCTCATAAAACTGCATGCAAGTAAAATTTTATAAACAAAAGACCTTTAAAAATCCAATGAGGCAGGGTTGCGGAGATGCATTGAGTAATCTCTCAAGCCGATCGCAGAACTCCTCAGGCTCAACCTTGGTGTCAATCAATTCTTGAATTAACGTACGCACATTCCTTTCCACCGATTTGGGTTCCCGACTTGAAAGTTCCAAGAGATTTGCAAGAAATTTGCGACATTTTTCTTTGGTAGTGTCAACTGTGTGTCGCTGAAAAATTATTGACATTCATTACACATAGCCATCTAAAAGCAACATAACACAAATTATGAAACAGCAAACATGCTATTTATTATAACATAAAGACCAAGAACAAAGAAAACAAAAAGGAATTAGAAAGTGAAAAAAGAAGCTATCATAAAGTAGGCAGATAAATGATTCAGAAGTTTGCTGCAGCGTAATTGAAAAGGTATCAGTTTTCTCACTAAAAGCTTTTTTTATATATATTTTTTTGTCATATTAACATAACAGACCAAATAAATTCTCCCAGCACAATGAAAGCTGTATTGGGGGCTGAGGTTAAAAGTACAGAAAGGTTAATGTAAACTCGTGGTTTGAAACTGGTAGTAAAATTCATTTCTTAATGTATGAGCATTTTTTTTTTTTTTCATCTGTGTGCAAATTACTACAGTATACTAAATTTACTAACCAGACAGCATAGCTAGATTTGAAAAGTATGTGGGTGAAAAAAAAAAAGTGAGATTCCTATTGTCAGATGCAAATGGCAATGTAATATGTATCACTGTAAATTGAAACGAGACAGGCTTCATTCAGTTCTCGTACTGTTTTCACTGAAGGCTACACTACGTTGGATGCGATTAAAGGTTAGTTTACTGTTGTTAGGAGCAAAGCTACAACATTTGGTATCCCTTTAAAACATATTCTAAATGGTCCGGATTATCGAGTTATATGTTTATATTGAAGTGATTGTGATTTCAGGATCTTCAACAAACATAAAAAAAAGAAACTAGCAACTTAAGTGGGAACAACTTTGCATGCAGTGAATGGTGCATATAGGAAACAAACATCTCTGTTAACAACAAGCTAGTATCTGGGACATTTCAGGTAATAATCAAATTAGTTTTTTCAACTGCCACATATATTTTGGTAATTAGATTTTGCAACAATTACTGACTAAATACATATATTTTATTTGAGCATTTGTGATCGTTATTTTTATAAAAAATATAAAAATTTTAACCTGTTTTACATGTCCTTTTTATTTTATGTAAAATAATTTCTTTACCACAATTAATATTTATGAGATAATATTGTTGCTCCTCCACTACACCCAACAGTCAAAACCATCATACATTCGACTGTCGATCGTAAGCACTTGCTCAAGCTCAGACATATGTTCCTATTTTCAAGAAAATAGGCATGCCCCGAAATACTGTAATTTTGTGTTTGTGGAGTATTTTTCTTTTGCTGCTACCCTTTTACTTTTAACATTAGTGAGTGGTGGGTACAGTTTATCCTTCTTTCCTTAAACACATACATAAAATTGTAGAAAAGTTATGTCTGTACGTGAAATTTATCTCTAAAGAGTAATTGAAATGTACACTACTGATGATAGAGATGCCAAAAGGGTAAATTTGGAATTATTGTCCGTCTGTCTGTTGGGACATCATGCAAAAACTAATGGACGAATTTTACAGAAGCTGCACACAGTGATAGCATATGCAATGGCTCTTGATATAAGATACTTTTATGATAATAAGTTACGAAGTTCTAAAGACTTCAAGAACTTAAATAAAACAGTGACAAATTAACTGCTCCATAATAGAATCAATCAATTTAATATTGTTGGCACATGCCTTCTCACAGTCAAAATATTTACCACAATTGGACCCATATGTGCCATGAGTGTGTCTTTAAATCATCGAAACTGTAATAGATCAAGTTTTTGATTCAATCAGGAATTTTATACCATAATTTCTGTAAATACAATAAAGCAATCTGTTTGGACAGACTCTAGGCAGCACAACTATAAGTAATGCTTACAGAGAATCTACATGACTAATACTGAAGCGTGCCTGAGCATAACCAAAAAAAATTATGAATTAATACTAGAAACAAATGATACGCGCAAACAAGTTTAAAGACATTTGCACACAACCTAAATTTAGGAGAGAAGGAGACCCCAAGAGAGATGGAGAAAAATAAGTGCTTCTAAGCATTTTTTATCCAGCCTACTTTTCTTTAATAGTTGATCTGTGGATGATAACACAAACCATTGCGACAACAATATCTTAAGTAAGTTGACTGTAACAAGCTAGGGAGTTACTTCAATTGTCATCTGCAACTCTGGCTTAGTATTATGCTACTGTGCAGCAGAGTACATCAGTCCTGTGCAGAAAAAATCATGTCATGTTAAAACAGTGGATATTGCACTCCACTTATCACATGATGCCTCAGACCATTGCCTGTGGCAAGATGAAGGTATTGCCTGAAATCACCCCTGGAGATATATGCCGGGAAATTGCTACGAACATGGCAAGGCTCAGATTGGAAGAAGACACCCGATACTCTCTATATTTTGATGCACCAGTGCCATCAAGACTGAAGTCCTGATTGAGCTTAAGAAGCTCAATCATGACCTCGATTCTGCTGAAAGGAACACCCAGCAGTGAAACAATATCTGCTTGAGAGAAGAGAGTGTGAATCAACATCGACTGGGTCAAGCCGAAAGGGTATCTACAACCTTGATATAAAAAATGATGGCCCATATGGAAGTCACTGAAGAGTCTTCGAGCTGGAGTTGCCACCTGCAAAGACACTCCCGCTTCATGGGAGAACAACTACACACCACATGTGAGATCAAAACTATGGTATATTTGCTGTCACATCCACATCTCAGAATAAATGTATCTCGGTCAGACCTTAAATCAGCTAGTGATAAAGCCACATTGGTGGAAAAACTACAGTAGAGTCCCACTAATCGAACTAATTGGGACCAGGCCTTATTCGGATTACCGATTTGTTCGGATTAGCCGGAACTGCAGTGACCAGTTTCTAGAATGAAGTATAGCAAGCATATAAGTAGGTACACCATGGTAACAATTGGGAACAAGTGGGCTCACTCTCACACCCTCCCTTTGTTGTTGAGACGTTTGAACTGTTCGAGGTCAGAGCACTGTCAGCAGGCTCTCAAATGTTAGCTATCGATAGCTGGCACGCTTGACAGTTGTATTGTATGCATTTGGATGTAGTGGTGTATTGTCGTCATGAGTAAACGGAAACATACAACGTTAACTCTCAAAGAAAAACTGGATGTTTTGAAGCGATTAGACAATGGTGAGAATGTATCTAAACTGGCGACAGAACTTGGTGTTGGTGAGGCAACCATTTGTGATTGGAAGAAGAACCGAGTGAAGCTTGAACAGCTTTTCTTGCTATTTTTCTAATATGTGTTAATGTACTGAGTAAATTAAAATTGTATGCATGTACAGGGGTTAACCGCGCAATATGGTATGAACTGTATTTTCATGAACTGTGTTTTCATGAACTGTGTTTTCATGAACTGTGTTTTCATGAACTGTGTTTTAATTCTTTTACCATTTTTTTTGCCATGATCGAACTAACCGAACGTTCGGATTACCGGGGTTCAGATAAGCGGACTCTGGTGTACCTTGTATCTGATGCTATCATCAACACGAAAGGAAGTACATAAATAACACACACGATATTAATGATAAGGAAAATTCTCTTCAGCAAAGAAAATAAGGAAGAACACAAATTTGATAGCTGTGACTGAAAATATTGCTAAGCAATGAAAATACGGATGACAGAAAATAAACCATTCAGTCTACACAGATGATGGCAGGAGATCAATGACGAACAAATAAACGCAAGCACACTTTACAATACCCTTGCCATATCTCTTACATCTACACATGATTAATGTTTATACTGAAAACTGGTTCAGCACAGCCCTGCTTCCTTAATCAGTGGTGAGTGACGAGTTTACTTTCCCTATCATCCTTATTTTCATTGCTTTGCAGCATTTTCACTGTCACAATCATCATACCTGTATATAAAATTACAAATTACGATAGGAGAATAAATCACTGCTTACCTCACATGATGGCAGGACAGCACGGACATCCAAAACAGAAACAAACACAACAAACACTGCAATTATGGGATCTCTAAGCCTTCTTCAGTAATAGAACATGGTGAAAGGCGGGTGTTATATAACACTGCCATGAATAGTGGCCACTGAGAAAGCAACTTGACAGCCACTATCCATCAATCGATTCCTATGGATTTCCTTCAAGCCTGCCCTGAAATAAGATACCTCATCCCAAAATTCCTCCTTGTTCCTCTCAGAACATGCTTCCATAGGCCTCCCAACAACCTCCAACTCCTAGTCTATAAAATTTGTTAACATCATCCTATGTAACAGATCACAACACAAGATGTGTAAAATACACAATGCTTCTATCACCTTAAGCAAAACTATCATTGGGGAAAACTTTTTCACTATCAGAGTCCTCCCAAACAGCAGCCCTTCTGAACTCAGGCGGGGCTTTGCCAATCAGTACAAACTGGGCACCAGGCAAACACTGGGTCTCAGCTTGAGATAATAACCAATGATTGCTTCAACATTTCCTTCATTCTCTACTCTCTTGCCTTATCCTCCATTACCTAACTTGATCCACCACTAACCAGAGGTGATGATTAACTTAATATTTTCTGATTTATTGTTTATTTATTTATATTTACTTATTACCTATTCAATGTTTATTATTTTATTTTTTTTAACTTTTCCATTTTCCTATCGGTGACTAGTTTTGATTATATATATATATATATGCTCCGATATTCTCATCAACTCAATATCAATTCACGTTCTGTATCAAGAATTTCCACTAATGGAACATTAATTACTTTTAATGTAAGAAGGGAGACTTTCACAGCATACTTACTTTAAATTATTTTTCTGTTTTAGGTGTACGAGGTGTGTTTAAAAAGTAACGGGAATTTTTAAATTTCGCAGGTTATATTAGTCCAATTGGCACATTTTATTCGTTGTTGTGTTGGCAAACATGTCTTAAAAGTATCTATTCACTTTGAGCTATATTGGACTTTCAGTCTCGTCAGCTGTTAAAACGACAACACGTTTTGATACGGTAGCCGATTTTTCATTTCTATAAATTATGGATCAGATAATTTGTATTAAATTTTGCTATAAAAATGGAATTAAGTGCAACAGTTTTAGAAATGTTAAATATTGCTTTTGATGAATCTACTATGAGTACAACAAGGGTTTAAGAATGGTATAAGCATCTTCAAGATGGCAGTGAAGACCTTGAAGATGACGAGCGTACGAGTTGTCCTAGCATATCGAAAACTAATGAAAACGTGGAAAAAGTGAAAGAAATGATTATGAAAAATCACCAAATCACAATTAAGATTAGTTGCTGATTTTGACATATCAACTGGCTCACGACATGAAATTTTTTTCCGTCCGTTTTGGGTAGTATGAAACATGCTACAGCAAAATTTGTTCCAGAAGTGTTGAGTTTCGAACAAAAATAATGGCAAATGGAAGTTGCTCAGGAATTGCTAAATGAGGTCAACAACAATGCAGACCTATTGGAATGAGTGATAACAGATGATGAAACATGGGTTTATGGGAAGGATGTCGAAACTAAGGCTCTGTCGTTCCAGTGGAGGCATTCTGGATTGCCAAGACCGAAAAAAGCTCGACAAGTTTGGTCAAATGTGAAGGTTATACTCAGTGTTCTTTGATTTTAATGGCCTAGTGCACCACGAGTTCTTGCCACAAGGTTAAACGATCAATAGGAATACTACCTTCCACTTCAACGCTGTTTGCATGAAGCAGTCTGAATAAAATGCCAGGATTTTTGGTAAAACAATTCATGGCTTTTGCATCAGGATAATGCACCCCCTCACACATCATCATCATCATTGCTTGTTTGTGAATTGTTGGCAAAAAAAACAAACCACTGTAATGATGCCCCAACCTCCATATTCGTTATACATGGCCCCATGTGACTTTCTCCTGTTCCCAAAAATGAAGAGAACCTTGAAGGGCCGTTGTGTCACAAGCATAGATGAGGTTAAAAGTGTATCGCTGAAAGAGCTCAAAGTTATTCCGAATATCAAGTTCCAGAAGTGTTTTGGGGATTGGAAGAAGCACTGGAATAAGAGAATAATATCTAATGGGGACTATTTTTAAGGGGATAACACCGATGTAGATGAATAAATAAAATTCTTTTTAAAAAAATGAAAATTCCCTTTGTTTTTTGAACACACCTCACACTGTTTATTACTTACTTTATTATTTACTTCAGTCACCACTTCGCTTACCCACAAAACTTTCCACACTCTTATGCTTGAAAACAAGTGCTAATTGACAGTCAGAACCCTCTCTAAACTTTAACATGACATTATTAAACCTTCATCCAATACACACCCCGACATCATTAATGCATCTCCTGTACGGATCTACCTATCTCTTTACTCACCATCTGATTTCAAATGACTCCCTACACATCACTTTAACTTATCATTTACCTAACGTGTTGCTTAGTAATTCCGCCTAAAAATCATCAACCTTATTTTGAACCCACTTATACTCCTATATTTAATTATTTTAAATAAAAGTCCCGTACCATCCTACCAAATTCAGGCAAGAACTCCTACTTCCTTTGTGCAGTTATCAGTTACTATTAATGACTCAGCCTACTTGGAACGTGGAATGCTCAAGTCTGGCAATCGGTAGGAAACTGATTCAAATCTGTGTCTGATCAGCGAGCTTTCAGCTATCCAAGGTTTCCTAAAGTCACACTACATGAATGCTGAAATGGGTCCACGTCTGAATACCTTCCTGTTCCTTATCCCACACATTCTACTGCTTCTAGAGACTTCGACAAAGCATGAACCCCTTAAGGATAAGGAAATCAAATCTACCTATTAGGTTCAGGACCCAAAACATTTCCATGCCACCACTCCAGTATGACTTGCCCACCTGATCTTATTCTCAAATAACTAGTCAAAAATGACGGATGAAAGGAATGTTCTGGCAATTTCAATTGTCAAAATAAATATAATTATCATTGGGTAATCCTCATAACTTTATTTTGTAATTTGTACATATTTCGGTTGAAGTTTACACAGCGATACAGATGGAACTTCTACTGAATTAACGATGTCAGATTTAGGAGAATAATGAAATTAAAAATAAATTAGGAATCCCAAAACCTTATGCTATAGTGTGTGATATTGGTTTTATTCCTGGTCCAGGACACATTCAGCATGGTAAATAGGGATCTACTTCCATCCGTATAATAATAATTTCAGGGTACTACTTCCATCTGTATAATAATAACGTTAGGGTACAACTTCCATCCATACAATAATTTCATTAATTCGGAGCTTATGAAAGCAGCTTACATTATTTATAAAACTAAATTAATTGTGAATTACTCTGTAAAAAACTGTGTCAGTTGTCATTCTGATCCTGTCTCCATTTTGACATAACCAATATTGCTGTTCAAAATTCATAGATTCTATTACCCGTGTATGAATACATTCGCTGTATTGTGATCTAAATTTCACCAACTAGAAATTTTCATTTACATGTGTCTGATATAGAGACATCATTAATAAAAGCAACTAATAATTAATATATAAAATGCAGTACATTATTTAATTTCAGTGTTTCAGCAAATCGTTTCTTCGAGTATATTGCAACAGTGACTTAAAATATCTACATCAAATATAAATATCTTGTAAGCCCATCAAAAATGAGCGTTTAACACAGTATTTTAGCAATTCGTTTATTCGCTAAATAAGAATAATTTTGATCAAATAACACTCATATTCTTGAAAATGATGTAACGTAGATATTTCTTAGCATACTGTAACAATGGTATTGCTGTACAGAGAGTATTAATAAACCTACATCGATTTTTTTTTTAAAAAAAGCAACAAAAAAACAAATCCATACACCATAACCAAATTTCATTTTAATGTTTCCAGCTATTAATACCCCCTCTCCATTGCATCATCATACAAAAACTTGCATTACGTTATCTACAAATAATTAAACTCCTCACTACAGACCAACAGCACAGTCATTCATTACAAAAATAGATAACACTTTTCCAGCTAAACAGCAGCACTCAGCATTTCCTATACCATATCTATAGCTCCTGTCTCTTAATAATCTCTCCAACCAACAAGAAACATCATGACCCACTCAAATTGCTTAAACCTTAAGCTAGAAGATCCTGCCTCCTATCTCTCGAATTCTTACTCAAACTTCCTAAACTGGAACAATACCCACCCCCCACCCCAAAAAATTCTATAATCAGCTTCAATCAATTTATGATTACCTGGTAACTTCCTTGATGAATTCAGTCACACATTTTACATTTACAGCTGTCAACATTATCAACTCAGCAATCAGCAACTGCTTATTACCATTAATCAGTATTCATCTATTTAACATGTGCAACATTCATATTTTCACTGTAATTGTTAAAGTCCACTATGAAGACAGGGTAACAAAAATAACTTGTTGATGCCTGTTTAGAATCTGAGAATATCTGTTACTATCAACTCAATCAATTGTAATCATTATTTCTTTTAAGAACTTGATCACCGAACAATTTTAAATCAAATAGTTGACAATGTTATATCTGTCAATACAAATTTAGCAAATAACTTCTACATCTACATATATACTCTGCAATTCACAAAATTGTGGGTGGCAGAGGGTGCTCAGCACAAAAGCTAATCTCTTTGCTGTGCATTCCAATCCCTAATGGTACGAGGGAAAAAAGAATTCATATAAGAATCAGTCCGGCACCTTATTTCTCTAATTTTGTCTTTCCTGTCCTTCCAACTCAAATAGGTTGGTGGAAGAAGTATTTCACTACACTCAAAAGTGAAAGTGGGAGTACGCATGTTTACCAATAAATTTAAACGAAACGTGTGTCGTCTATCTACCAGAGACTCCCAACCTAATCTACTAATCAGTTCTGTGATGCTTTCATAAGGACTGTAGCAAGCGGTCACGAATCGAGCGGCTCTTCTCTGTACTTTCGATCAATCCCTTACGAAACGGGTCCCAAATGGCACAACAATAATCCAAATGTGGACGCACAAGAGATTTGTATGCTATCTCCTTGTTTGTTCATTACAATTTTTCAAGATTCGACCTATGAATCGCAGCCTAGAATTTGCTCTACCTACTAACGAATTAATGTGTATGTCCCATTTCATATTCCTTTGTACTGTTACTCCCAAATATTTCATTGAATCGACCATATCAATAACTGTATTGTTTAACTCGTATTTCTGAACAATTGGGTTCTTTTTGTTAGTTATGCTCATTGTCTTGCACTTTTTACAATTTAGAGTAAGTTGCCACTCAGCGCACCAAGCCAAAATAACATCCAGATCGCGCTGAATTTCTAAGCAATCGGACAAATTTCTTACTTCCCTATAAATAACCGCATCATCAGCAAACAATCTGAAAAGACTTTTCAATTTGTTTCCGAGATCGTTTATAAAAATTAAGAAAAGTAGTGGTCCAATTACACTTCCTTGAGGTACACCCGATGTAACATCTAGATTAGAAGAACTTTCTCCTTCAACTACAACATACTGCGACCAACCAGTTAGAAAATCCTTTATCCATTCACAAAGCTGATCCGATATACCGTACGCTCGAAGCTTCACTAAAAGGCGCTTGTGTGGCACAGAGTCAAAGGCTTTCTGGAAATCTAGAAAAATTGCATCTACTTGTGAACCTGCATCGATAACTTTCATTACATCGTGTGTGAATAGGGCCAGCTGTGTTTCACATGATCTTTTCTTCCGAAATCCGTGTTGATTTGTTGTAAGCAAATTATTATCATCTAGAAAATTCATAATGTTCGAGCATATAATATGCTCCATAACTCTACTACAAACAGATGTTATAGATATGGGACGATAGTTTCCAGGATCACTTCGATCACCTTTTTTAAAAATCGGTTATACTTGCGCAATTTTCCAGTCTGAAGGTACTTTTCGCTCTTCTAATGATTTACTGAATATATCAGACAGAAATGGCCCGATTTCCGCCACATACTCTGAAAATACTCTTACTGGAATTCCATCCAGGCCCGGTGCTTTCTCCCACTTCAGGAGCTCTAATTGCTTAACGATACCTGCAGTATCTATTCGTAATGATTCTATCACTGACTCGCCAAGGCGTGGGAAAACGGGAATACTATCCTTATGTTCATTTGTAAATGAATTTTTAAATACAGTATTTAGTACGTTAGCTTTATCGCGGCTTTCATTAACCTCGGAACCTTCATGAATTAGTGCTGGAATATAGCTGTTGGTACAATTAACTTTTTGTACATACGACCAAAATTTCTTTGGGTTTTCTGCGAGACTCTTAGAGAGAGAGTTGGAGTGAAAATCGTTAAAGGCCTCGCGCATTACATTCTTAATACGTCCTCTTAACTCAGCTAAGGTTTCTAAATCGCTGCGACACCCCTTCCTTCTTGAGCGTGCGTGTATTTTCCTTTGTTTTTTGAGTAATCTTTTGACTTAGCATGTGTACCACGGTGGATCATTCTCCCCCTTTATTGTCCGCTTTGGTATATGTATTTCCATGCCTTCCCTGACTATATGTATAAAACGATGCGACATCTCTTCAACGGTGTCCTTTGTTGACTTGAAGTTATGGTAATTATTCCTCAGGTAGGTTCTAAAACACTCCTTTGAGGCCTTACAGAATCTGTAGACAATCCGCCCTTTTTTTCCTTTTTTGCTTGGTCATTAATTTGATAGTCGCAATTACCGCTTGTGATCGCTTATTCCTGTGGTCGTCGAAATGTCAGTGAATAATTCTGGCCAATTGGTAACCAGCAAGTCTAAAATGTTTTCGCTACCGTTATGACACCGCGTAGGTTCATTAACTAGCTGCTCGTGATGATTATCTGACAACAACTCGAAAATTACTTCAGAAGCTGCCTTATCCCTGCTACCTGTGATGTGAACGTAATTACGCCAGTCAATATAAGGCAGATTGAAGTCGCCTCCTAGAATCATAGCATGATCCTTAAAACGGCTAGGTCTATTTACATTATTCTGTAAAGTCTTGCTAAAAAAAAAAAATGTAAAGTCAATTAGAACCATTGATGTTGAGCAGATTTTTGTAAAATAAGTCCTATATACGTATGATGAGATAAAAGGCACTAATTCTACATATAGCCTACAAGATTATGTCAAAACATATAAACCATGCAAAAGAACTCAACATATGTAGATGTATAATGTTCCCCAAAAACATCACCATCATCATCATCATCATCATCTTGAGCAGCTTCCAACCACTGACCGCCTCTGCTCAGAACAAAAGCCTCTCCAGTGCTTCCAGTCCATCCACCAACTCTCTTCTATTTTCACCCATCTGTCCCTCAATCTTCTTCTGGGCCTCTTTCATTTCAGCTCCATGTCCAGCATCTTTCTTGGTATCTTCTCCTCTCCCATTCTCTTCACATGATCAAAACACTTTAACCTTGATTTCTCTATTCTTTGTTGGTTCCCCCTTGATTATTTTCGAATTTCACATTCCTCATTCTGTCCCTTCCCTACTTGTACTCTACTCCTCTGAAATTTCATTTCCATACTTGTAATTCTCCTTCTGTCCCTCTCCTTCACCCATATTTCCGATCCATATGTCAGAATTGGCACAGAATAGGTTGTATACATGGCTTCCTTACAGTTTTGTGGCACATCCCTGCTTCATGACAGGCCTCTAATACTTTAAAAAAAAAAAATCTATGTGCACGGTCCCCCAAAATGTTGTTTTTAATTGACATGGTTACCCTCTCTTTGTTGATGTTGAAGAATTATTAAGACAAGACCACAACTTAGGATCAAATTCGAAGAGTTTCAAAACTTAACTGTTCTACAGCTAGAAGAGGATACTATTATCTCAATCAATGTTATCCAAAGCCAGAGTTCAATTGTGTAGACTATATCCACATCTGTATGTCTGCAATCTACCTGGTAGGGTCTTTAACTTCATGGAATTAATAATTACTCTCTACATTATTGTTAAGTTTTATCTATAATATTTTCTCCCAAACTTAAAATTTGACATGAGAGGGGAGAAGGGGTGCGAGAGGCTTTAGAAAGCTTCAACATCAGGGACATTAGTACTCAATAAAGACAAAGTTCTGTCACAACTAGTTAAGTGGAAGTTACAGTCTGGAATTATTTATTAGTAATAGCAAGTAAAAACTTACCTAGATGCAATTCACATCATTTAAAGTTTTCATCCTAATAAACTTGTTTCAGATTATAGGTACCCAAATTGGGGGGGAGGTACGAAACATGTCAGGGAGGGGTCGAAGTTGCTTTGCTAACTGTGAGAGCGATAAACTAGTTATAGCTCTACAACTGGCCAGGCATCAACAGATGGATTCATGGCCTGAGGGGGCCCCTACAACCAGAGATCGCGCCCCCCATCAGCTGGTGGGCCCATGGTATATTTGACCCGCATAACCCCCACCCCAACGCAGGCCCTGCGGTTGGTTAACATGAGTCTCTTGGGAACTGAAGGTCCCTGGTTCGAATACCAGTCTCGGTTCGAATTTTTACGGGTCTTAAAACTGGCATTATTCCTGGCAAAGCTTTTCTTTGTTCATTTGAAGTACGCTATAACACTCTGTAATTCAGATACCACATACAGCAGGAGGACCTACAGCCACGACAGAAGCATGTGCGGCTAATCAAAACTCTGCACTTGGCAGCTGAACAATCCTTCGGGATCTCTCTGCCTACAATGCCATTTTTTTTGCTGGCAGTAAATTAGTGTAGAGGCTCCAGGGATTTTTTTAGCTTAAGCTGGGCAATAGTTGATTTCGTACAGTGGCAGCCAGAACCAGGACAATTGCAACAGCTAATGAAAACTGTTGCAGACATTGAAATGTGGCGATACAGAAGGCAATAGCAATAACTGCGGGTCAAGTGTCAGCAGAATCTAAGCTGAAGCATGACAGCATTTGGAAGGAGATGTGAGGGAAGCAGCCACCACAACTGGCTGAGGATTCTCCCCATCGCTGGTTCCATGGAGGGGAGCAGCAAGCAAAACCAGGTGCACGGGTCAGAGAAAGAGCTAGCGAGATAGAAATGTCAAGCTAGGCTGGAGGGCTTATTTCAGAAGTATGGGTAATGAGCAACAGCCATCCACATCAGCCAAGTCTATGATGGGCGCAGTCAGGAGTCAATGCCAGCAATAGTCATCATAACAGGTGAGGCAGAACTACTAGAGAATCATAGCTGGGATGTCAGTAGTCACAAGGAATAATTGTCTCACATAAGGAAGAAATCAAGGGAAATAGGAATGCTCAATTATGTATATAATCCTGATGTAAATATGTATATACCCTTATTGAGAGTAAAGATTCGCCTGTCCACCACATTAGGACATTAAATTCTTTAATAACAATTCAACATTTAACTTGCCAAAATTTAACAAAAACTCAACAAATTGATTATATATATAGAAACAACATCAAAAGACTCTAAAATAACTGTTTCAAAATAAAAATTTTGAATGAACGTAATTGTCTCAATGTTAGTATAAATGAAAAAATGTAAGGTAATGTCTCAAAACAAATAATGAAACCACAACAAACAAAAATTAGGATCTTTACTAACCATAAACAAACAAGCTATTCATAAAACACGTATTCATTATTTACAGTACCAACCCGTCCTTACTTTTAATAAACAAAGAACATAGCAGGAATAAACATTAAGAAAGAAGAAAACTTGAACAGCATTGTACACCAAAAAAAGATTAAAAAGAGTAATCAATTCACACATAAGCAAGAAAATAAACTGTTAGCTGTGTCGCTGAAAACTGAATCTGGGTGCTAACAACCCTCAATTCCACTTCAAAGGATATCATAGAAATATGTTCACCAAATAAGCAAATTGAAGAATTTGGTTTTGACAGGAAACAAGTTAAAAACAGCAATTTAACACTACTAAAGAGAACAGAACCATATCCCTCTCTAAAAGCTCATTAATATGTAAGCAGAAGTGAAAACTAAATTTTCACCATTTATAAATCAAGAAGGAGAAGTGAAGTACATCTGGGTTTCGTAATGTCACAGTATATTTTACAGATAGGTAAGTGTAAATACAAAAATGTGTGTTTTTTTTAATGAGAACCCAATTTAGGAAACATGCACAGTGACAAAAAAAAGTAACTGTTCTACATAACAAAATACATCACAACAAATGTACATAAATGCTTCAAAAGTACAAGCCTACAGATGTTTTTCATACACAAGATTCTTTTTCAAATGTATTACTTTTTAGGGTACCGTACCTTCTCAGTGAATAACGAAACATATGGATTCACTTTTTCGTCCGTTCATCTGTCATATCCTCATAACATCTGACTCCCTTTATTTAGTAAGGTGATGATATTGACTTGTACATACAGCACTATCTAATATAAATTAGTGGAATTAAAGAAACTCGTAGAGAAAATGTTGCTCAAGATCCATTTTTTTTTACTTATGGCTTTTTGCCTTATCGACATAGATGTAATTTGAGGCGGGATGGGACTGAGAGCATGGAACGAGAAGGAATTTGGCCATGGCCCTTTTGAAGGAAGCACCCCGGCATTCGCAGAGTGATTTGGGGAAACCATGGAAAACCCAAATCTGGATGCCCAGACAGGGATTCAAACTGGTGTCCTCCCAAAAACGAGCCAGAACATTAACTGCTCACCCACCACGCTCAGTTTGAGATCCACATTGTCAACAAAGGAATGGGGGAGTAAAAAAAAGTTATATGTAATATTGCTTTTGAGTAAAATCACCAAAAAAAAGGGTTAGATATTTGTAACTGCACACTAGTTCTTACTAAACTTAACAGGACAATACTACAATATTTTGACAAATTATTGGGGGAGGAAGGAAGGGGATAATTATAGAGGATTGAGTGAAGGGGCAGAAAAAAAATATTTCGTTTAAGATAATCCTCCTGAGTATCAAATGAAAGCTGTCGAAACATTTCCCTCTAGATATATTAATTACATAGTTTGCTTTTTCATTTGTAGTAACTTTAGTTGAGTATGCTTTGTGTAATCTAATTTCTTATATAGTTTACTCACTGTTGTTCTCCAGGTAGTCTTTATGAAGTCTCTCACCGTTTTCATTCCAGCCCAGGTTTTTCTTACACCTCTTGGTATGTTCTTTTATATGGGTAACAGCACAGCAATGATGAACAGTGGTAATAGTCTGCTTTATGGAGAATCCATCCGCAAAGAATTTATTCTACTCTAACAATTTAAAGTTCTATCTAGGGTTTGGAATGCCATCTCGCAAATAACAGGTGGTGCTGACTATATTGAAAACCTCTTAGAACTCTCCAGGTAACAGGGAAAGTTTCACCAGTATAATCAGATGCGACAAAACATAGGTAACAGCTTATTTCACATATTAGGCACCTTAATTGCAGTTTTTTACAGTTATCTAGGCAAATGTTGGAAAGATTCCCAATCTTCACCTAATAAACAAAACAAAATACACTTATCACACAGAACATAAATTACATGTCTTGCAGACAGATGACAACATATTTGTTTCTCTCTATCAAAAATTAAGAAAGGCCTAGCAAGCCAGTAGTAGATAGAACCTTGCTTGAAAATAAATGTAACTCTGGAAGAGAATATACCAGACGACCTGAGAAAGGAAAATGATTATAAATAAATGAAAATTTCATGCTTCAGCCCATTCAAATAGGTTTGAACCATTAGCATCATTGTATCCCCACTGTAAATGATAGCTGTTGCAGTCCCCTTCACAAAAAAAAAAAAAAAATCAAGTGGATACAGCCTTCAGTATTTGGGGCTCCCAAGCAGACATCTTACGAGTCATTATTGATGTATGTAACAATGATAATTGATATGGTGATAACTAGGGTTCAGAGCTTTAAGAAAAGTCATTTTTTTCCTGCCTTATTTTTAGTTGGAATGCTGAATTAAATACTGATTTAACATTTCTGATTGCATTTAAATGTATTTTATATAACATATAAATGCATAGTCGGGCCATTTTCTTAATTTCTGTAATATTGCAACAATTTTTGTGGTCATATGGTCATTTTTCGATAGAAGTTATTGATGAGAAGATGTATTGCAGAAAGAAACAAAAAATAACTGTCATTGAATTGCTGAGGATTCACCAGTCAAGAATTAAAGTTATAAATTATTGTCACTCTCTAAACATTAATGTTCCGCCTGCCTTTTATATTCGACAATGCAGCAGCAGCATGCCTGTGTTGAGCTGCGCGAATCAATGTCTCACTTGCGAAGGTAACCCGGGTGTTGAGTCCACTGCAATGACCCACCGATGAGTTGAGAGGAACTAATTGTTTTCCTATGGTTCAGTACAGACAAACTTCTGCTTAACGGGAAACCCCTCCCTACCAAGATCAGGTATTCCCCGCATACCAGACTCTAAGCGTCAAAACAAGCACAAAGCCTTCGGCCACTCACACACTGTCACCAATGCTTTTGAAAATAATCCTCAACCAGTGTTAAATCTGCAGTGGATCAGTGAGTAACACTATGCTGAAAACAAAAATTTCTGAAAGTGCGAAGTCACAGAGTTACGTAAAGAAATTTGGAGAGGAGTATTTTAACACAAATGAAAGAGTTCTTTTCTGTAAATTATGTGAAACTAAAGTGACTGCAACAAAGCAATTTCATGAGCAGCAGGATTGCAATACATCAAGACACAAGAATAATGTGTCACAGCATTCAATTTGACAAAGTAAACAGCGACTTTTTTTTTGATACATCAACAGCTGAGTCATCTTCCAAATTGTCAAATTTTTCTAAAGAACTCTGAAATGATGGTATCAGCCAACATCCCACCTAATAAAGTGAACAATGAGCATTTCAAATCCTCCTTGGAGAAATACACAACACAGACGATTCCAACCGAATCAACATTGAAAATTTATTATAAAAATTTATTGCAGACAATCGGAACTAAGATAGGCACCAATAAGATCTGGGTATCAATGGATGAAAGTACTGATGCTTGTGGGAGATACTTTTTAAATGTTACTGTTGGAACCCTACTCTGACAGACCGGGTGATGTATTTTTACTGGACTGTGAAGATCTTGAAACAGTAAACCACCCAACAATTGCTGTCCATTTCGACAACGCTATGAAACCGTTACGGAACGGTGAAGTTAAGCAAGAACATGTCTTACTATTTGTGACTGACGCTGCGCCGTACATGGTAAAGGCTGGAAAAGGTCAGAAGATGTTGTATCCTTCGATGGTACATTTAACTTGTCTCACTCATCGATTACATAGGGTTGCCGACGAAGTAAGATTAAATAACCTTAATGTTGATAGGTTAATATCAAATGTAAAATAGATTTTTGTTAAAGCTCCAATGAGAGTGCCAAAATTTAAAGAAGACGCACCTCCCGTCCCTCTTCCACCCCAACCAGTACTTACTAGTTGGGGAATATGGCTCTATGCAGTTAGCTATTACTGTGAATATTATGAAAACAAAGAAAATAATTTCTAATTTTGATAGCAGTGAAGCACCTTCCATAAAAAATTTCCAAGAACTCTTTTCCAGCAATTTGTTAAGAAATTTGGCGTACATAAAGTTAAGTTTTTCATGCATCACAACTGTGATTTCATGTCTTGAAGTAATTGGTCTAGAACTGAATGAAAGTTTGGCGGTCATTAAAAGTGTGGAAACCAAGATAGGCCAAGCAGGGAGCAGTGTCGTTAGTTTGCTGAAAAACAAATTTGATAAAGTGTTGCAAGAGAATACGAGACATAAAATAATTTGTAAAATTAGTGGAATTTTACATGGTGATAAATCTGTTTTAACTGCAGACGATCCACAATTAAATTGCAATGACCTGACTCCGTTTAAGAACTCTCCCACCACATCCTGTGATGTCATATGAAGCTTCTCACAATACAAGACAGTTTTAAGTGACAACCAGAGAAAATTCCTCTTCGAGAACTTGAAGATGCATATGGTGATATACTGCAATGCTGGCAAGAAACAAGAATAAAAAAATGGTATGTACATTAATTTGGAACAAATTTATAGTTAATTCCTGTTTTTTAAAACAAAATTCAAGCAATCCATTCTTTTACGGGACCAAGAAAACAACATTTGAAAAAATTTCCCAATGGCACAGTGAGTGCACGAAGCAAATTATGCTGACTACATGAAAGCGACACTGTTACATAAAATAAATGATGTACATTTGAGAATGTTTTAATGTATAATAAATTTAATGTTTGGTCATATTTTGTCTCTTTTAGGTCATGTTTACCCATTTTTAAGGTCATATTTGCCTGCATATTTCGCCATTTTTTCCATAAAGATCCGAACCCTAGTGATAACTAACTTCCATTATGGAATATAGTGGAAGCACAGCCATTAAATTTAATTGAGCATCGGGTGAGATGCATTAAAAATCTCAAGTCCAATGAATTAAATTTATTATACTTTCATTAAAAACAACTTAAACAAAATAGTTCGCAACAGCTGTACTTCCATCTTTCCCAAATTCATCCTCCCGTTCCAACTCCTATACAAAACAAGTTTGTAACTCAATTGCTTCTCAATCTCTTTTTTTTTCTTTTCTTCTCTTTTTTTCAGAGACAATGTTGTGAGGTAATATTAATATGAAAAGTAAAGATAAAACAGACCCATCATTTACCAAAGCTGAAGGAGATATACATTTTTGTAGGTTAGAGTTTTTTTCCATTCACTGCAGCCCTTCTTCCCTCAACTTCGATAAACGATAGGTTTACTTTATCTTTCTACATTATTATCTTCATTTTTTTTAATATGTAACAACTGCAGAACGTGTTCACAATTTAGTAGTTGTTGCGAGTTGCTGGTTGTGAAGTTTTATACTGAAAATTTAATAATAAAAAGTCAATCGAAAGTGTCTGACATTAGGTATGTATAATGTCCAAATGATTTGCATAAAAATTCAGACACTACATACATTTCTCCAACTAATCAGCTTATTTCTCTGGGAAGGAATACAGTAAAGTTCTTTTCTGAAAGAGACACACTTCCTGGAAGAAAGATATTTCCTCATACTAAGGCTTGTGTTATTGCAATACTACTTAATCATAAAAAAAAAGAGAATGAATTGAATACTCAGGAGATGTGGTCGGGATATTTGAATAAGCTGTAACCGCAGATTTTAATCAATCTGATACTTAAATCGATCATCAACCTGTTTTACTATTCTATCACAAGAGATAACTGAGGTTTAACATTTAAATAAAAAGTTATTGTTGGTAATAATTTAAGATATTCTTTTAAAGTTCTGAAGTTAAACTGGTATCAGATTATAATGCCCTAAGAAAGCATCGGATCTTTAAAAATGCTTACTGAGACAGTAGCCACACAATATGCACAGCCCCCTATAACCTGGTCTGAAGTGGAAGGCGCTTTGGAATCCATGCAGTAGGGTAAATCAAGTGGTTACAACGATATTAACTCAGATATGATAAAAGCGGCTGGGGTTAATGTGATCCAGTGGTTGTATAGGGTGTTAAAATTACATTTGGAAGGACAATAAGATCCCAGAGGATTGGTCTAAGGGTATAATAATATCCATATTTAAAAAGGACAACAGAAAAAAAATGTGAAAATTATTGTGGAATCACACTTTTGTCCCATGGATTGAAGATTTCAGAAAAAGCGATAGAGAAAAGGTTACGAAGACATCTGGAAATCTTATTAGAGGATGAGCAACATGGTTTCAGACCAGGAAAAAGTACTACATACTTTATCTTTGCAGTAAAGAAATCATCTTTGATGTTGAAAAGGCATTGTAAGATCAAAATTTGGGACTGCCTAGAAAGAAGAAAGGTGTCAGGAGCCTTAATCAACAAGCTTAAAATGCCGAATGAAAACATAAAAGTCTGTGTATGAATCCAAAATGGTGAGAGCAAGTGGTTCGAGACAAGAAGAGGGAGCACAACAGGACGGCGCTCTGTCACCCCTACTCTTCATTGCTGTGATGGATGATACCTTGAAGAAATTCAAACAAGTGCATGGAAAAGGAAAAAAGCCCTAGTCTTTGCTGATGACATTATTTGGGGTGAAAATTAGAAGAGGCGCAGGAAAAGCTGGAGGCTTTGGAACAAGCTGTTTGAGGAGTATGAACTGAAACTCAGCCACAATAAGATGGTGGCCATGGCAACGGGTACAGGAACTTATAATGTGAATATTTACCTAAACAATCAGCAACTACAAAATGTTGACCAATTAAAATATCTTGACAGTACTCTGCGAAAAGACAACACCAGTAAATGTGAGATTACAAACAGAAACAATAATGCAGCAGTGTTTAATAACCAAGTGAGAACTCTGTTGTGGGTCAACAAAGTGCCAAGAAAGTGCACTATTCAAAACATGTTATATCCCCATACTGACTTACTCACTAGAAACATGTACCCCATCCAGAAAGACAATAGTAGATTTCAAACCTCTGAAATGAAGTTTGTGTGTAACATGCTTCAGAGAACACGAAAGAACAAAGTAAGGAATGAAATCAATTGTGCAGAAGTCATAAACATCAGTGTGGCAAAATCCTTACAGCATTCTCACCTGAGGTGATATGGACATGTTCAAAGGATGGAGGAAGAAAGAAGAGCAAAGGCCTACTTTAATATAAACATCCAAGGAAAAAGACATGTGGGAAGGCCAAAAAGAAATGGATAGACCAAGTCAAGAAGGATCTGAAAGACTTGGGGCTTAATTGGAGAACTATTCATGAACATCAGCTATTCATGGACAGGAAGAAGAGAATGCTCGTGACCAGCACCCTGGAGACTGGAGAATGATGGTGATAAAAAAATTATAAAGTTCTTGAGGGTTGTTTCACTCGCAAAGTTTTTGGTCTTGTTACACAGAATATAGTTAGAGAGTTAAAGTCTGAAACTGCTCTAAGTTCCAGTTAGATGTTTGAGAAAAATTACAAGCCCAGCACCTCCAACAAAATCATGAACAGAGCTGACAAAGAATGTGCTCTCCTACAAACTGCGAAATGAAGAAAAATAAACTGGGTATTTATAGGCTAAGGGTAAGTGAACAACAATTCCTGATTTCTATTTTTCTTCCAGTCTTTCTGAAACTGAGTCACTTTGTAGCCCATTTTATGCTGATGACTTCGTGTTATGACAAATTTTGTCTAAAATTGCTTTATTTAACCAAATTAATTAGAAGTTTCATTTTAGTTATTCAAGTGTATCTTTCAAAGTATTTAGTTCCTTGCAATGATTTTACCATCATGGGATTCCTTTTAATTCTCTCTTTCAATTGACATTTGTTTCAACTCTATTTTTACTTGGAAGAAATATATATATTATGTTTTAATTTTAATTCTCTTTCAGATCACTTGGTGCGCTCTCAAAACTTTCCTCGGAATTCTCTGCCCTTTTTTTATATCTGTCTCACTTTTCGCAAATCATTTCTTTTCAAACTTATTTTGACATGTGTCGGATGATAACATAAACTACCTATGAATGATCTAATGACATGGTCTACAAATCCAGATATGAAAATCCGTTTTTTCAACCTTAAATTTCAAACTAATTGATAAACCGTTATTGTATTATTAATATTTAAATTTTCTCTATCATTTAAACATATTTTATGTTTTCTGTTTTATTTACAAAATTGATTTTTTCTCTCTCTACAAAACGCATACTTCTAGTTTACTTACTTATATCTCATTTTCGTCAGAATGCGTTTCTTGGTGTTGACAACATACTGTCATAGTTAAATCTTTTTAAATAACTGACTTCCCATTGTTTAACATGTTTTTTTTATCATCAGCAGATGCCATGCTAAGCTCATGGTGAAATATACTTTCAAATGTCTCTAGCTCCTTTAATAAAATTTTCAGGCTTATAAACCTTTCCTAAAAATGATTGTTTTCACCAGTACTACCAGTGCAAATAAACGCGATGATTTCCAACTACTTTAGTTTTATGACTATTATTTGACATATTTTTATGACATTGGTTTAATTTTGAATTGGAAAATTTATTATTATGATTATGTTTATATAATCAATTTCAAATGTTAGTAGCTTTAAATTCTCCCCTCTTTATTGGTTTTGAAGCTGCACATTACTCGTAATTAATCTTTTTTAAGCCCCTTGATTTACTTCAATCCAGTACTGGTAGTAATTACTATTTTCAGGACCTACAACTTATCATTAATGATAAGGAATTGGTTAAAATGTATACTAATACAATGCGTCCAAATGTGATACTTCAATAATGAACTGGTCAGCTATTGTTTTTTTATGTAACCTGAAGAACAGATGCAACAAAAAATGGTAATTCAAGAGGCTTCAAAAAATGAAGGGTTGTGTGTCAGTAAATACCAAATGACCGTGTCTTTTCTTTTGCAACTACGAAATTTTACACTAAAGAGCTAGAATCCAACACACATCTCAATTAAGACTTTATAGAATGAGTACCTCAGAGCGAGCAAATGATCATTATATAAATTGAAGTAATGGAGGCTTTCCTGGAGAATCAACTATGTAAAACTTTCTTAGGCCTTCCACCAAAGGAAGCACAAGCAGATTTGACATTCTGAAGTCATCCTCACACTTCATCTTTGCCAGTCTGAGCCTGATTTTGAAATGTTGTATCTATCTTATGTGCTCCCTCTGCTGAAGGCCTGTAATCATTTAGTAAATAATATTAATTATTTCTGCCAGAAGGAATGGTGAAGGAGTCGAATAATGACAGTCCACAGATCAGTGCATAACAACAATACAATGCTTAAAATAGCCATCGAGGGGGAGAGCTGCACTTTACTTGTAATTAATTATTTTCAAGCCCCTTGATTTACTTTCAATCCAGTACTGGTAGTAATTGCTATTTTCAGGACCTACAACTTATCATTAATGATAAGGAATTAATTAAAATGTATATTAATATAATTTTGATCTTCACATTAACTGACATCAGAAAAACATACAATAATATTAAAAAAAAAAAAAAAAAAAAAAAAACATTTAGATGACCTGAACTGTATCATCCAAGGTGTTAGTTTGTACTTTGACTACTTTTATATTTTGTTGGCGGACCATTACTTTTGCTACATATAGGTCACAATAATGTTAAGGTATCAGATTATCTTTTTAACTTTTTGGTATCAGATTACTCCTTACTCAAACACGAATTCACTAAACTAACTTTTCAGAAGAATATGTATGTACTATATTTAAAAAATTCACAGAAACCAAATAGCTTAATAGGACAACAAAATAATAGATAATATTAACATAATAAAATTACATTATTTTCAGTATTTTAATGTTTATAAAAATAATACAGCTATTTTATATACTTGCCATGTTCACCAATAGCATTTGGTACTGTGATTTCAGATAAGAAACATTTAAATTCAACAGCTGTAGCAATTACCTAGATAGTTTTTCCTTTGTATCTATAATTAGTACTAAAACCTGACCACAGAATTTGTATTTAAAATTTCTGCTACTATTCTATTTAATGCCATGTCAAGAAACAACTGATTTTCCCAATCCAAATAGCCAGTTATAAAACATCATACTTGACTAAAATAGTAAAGTATTAATGCTGTGATAGCTTTTCAAAATATTATAATAGTCTTAACCATGTCTAGAGATCTGTCTATTTTCATTTCTTCCACTGGTTTCTGATTATATGGTTCCTTAAAATCTACCTGAATCAAATGGGGCACAAAAACTAGCAACCAGCATTCTACCTAACACAGGTATACCTGTATTATCTATATAATAAAAATGAATCACCAAATGTGTTTGCTAACCACAAAACTCGGGAACGGCACGACCAATTCGGCTAATTCTTTTTTTATATATTTCGTTAAGGCACAAGGAAGGTTCTTATGGAGACAAAAAATGTAAAAATTAGAAGGAAAATAGTAAAAACAACACTTTTCTTTTCCCTCAATCAAAACAAAACAAAAGCGCGTTAGGATTATCTTTGGCATGCCTTCAAGTTGATTAGGCTCTATGGATATTAATTTAAGCCTGCGTGTGATCGGCGAAAATAATATCACTGGTGTACGTGTTATCATTAATTCCTCCGTGTGTGGCATTTTCTTGGTTGCTTTTAAATTTTCGCTTCTCTTGAAAACCAATTGTGTATTTATTTGTTCAGTGAGTTTATATTTAGACCCACGCCGCCTATCAATGAAAGTTTCGACTATGAAAATGGAATGCATCAGTTTAGAAGGATGAAATACTAAGAATACCTAAAATGCAAAATTGATTACTGGCATTTCAGTTGAGAAGCGATATGCATTAGCGTCTGACGATCAAGCCACACTTATCCTATTATTTTAAGAAAGCAAAGTTCTGGTAAGCTTTGTGGGGTTGACTTTCATTCGTTTTAAATTATGATCAAGTAGAATTCACGAAGATTGAATTGGCTGCGAGTAATAATACTTTATTTATATTGATTTTAAAATTAAGTAAAATGAATCTCAAATGTGTTGCTAAGCGCAAAACTCGAGAACGGCTCTACAAATTCGGCTAATTTTTTTCCCCCTCCATATTTTCGTTAATCCACAAGGAAGGTTCTTACGAAGAGGAAAAACGTAAAAATTGCGAGGAAAATAGTAAAATCAACACTTCAAAACAAAACAAAGGCGCATTTGGATTATCTCTGGTATGCCTACAAGTTAATTAGACTGTATGGATATTAGTCTATACCTTCCCAAAATAAAGTTCGAAGGAAAAAAAGGGTTTGCATGTCATCAACAAAAATAATATTACTGCCAGTCATTCAAAACAAAACAAAGGCACTTTACGATTATCTTTGGAATTGCAAAATGATCGATCTGAAGAAATGTTTTCAAAACAACTCATTGACATTGGTAATCACAAAATCCCTGTAGACATTTTGATTGGCTGCATTACATTTCCTGCCAATTTTTTGGTTGAACGAACGAGCTGTATTACAGAGACAAAAACACGGATGGAAATGAAATAAATTTCAAAATTCAAAATGAAATTGCTGGTGAATTAAGGACATAAAAATTAGTTGATTGCGCAACTAACCAAGATGATGTCATCAACTATCCACCAGAATTTTTAAACTCACTGGGTTTGTCAGGATTGCTAGCTCATAATCTTCAATTAAAAGTAGGATCGGTGGTAATAATGTTACGAAATATCAACCAACCGAGTCTTTGTAATGGCACAAGCCTAGCAGTGAAAAAATTACTGAACAATTGTGATCGAAGCAACCATTCCAAAGGGAAAATATAAGGGATAATATGTGTTGATACCTCGATCCCAATTTCTAGTGCGGCTTGCTTTCGCTATGACCATAAATAAATCCCAGGGTCAGTCATTGAGGGTTTGTGGCGTTAATCTTGAAAACCCATGCTTCTCTCATGGACAGTTGTATGTTGCCTGCTCCCGCGTTGGAAAACCGTCAGCTTTATTTGTTTACACGCCAGGTAACCAAACAAAAAATATCATGTACCACAAAGCATTACACTAAAAATATCATCACATTATTACTAACGTCTTGCAGTGTACGAAATAGAAAACTTATTTTTGTAAGTAATCGTTGTTTATTATTGTGACATGAAATCAATAAATAAAGTGACTACTCTGTAATACGTTTTATTTATTTATTTTTTCTATTGGACTACGAAAGGACAATAACTTTAGACAGAAAGAAGTCTGTCGGGGCAGCTAGTATTACAATAAAACCGTTGATGAAATGGATCTTCCACAGCTTCTGGCTCAAATACAGGAAGTCAAGCCTCCAAAAAAGAAAATCCAATACATCTTCCAGTAATCACACCTGATAGAAGACCAGAAAGCTGATACCACACCACTCCACAATGTACACAGAATTACAATAACAATTGAGGTATTATTATTATTACTCCGCGATATTGCACCTATCGAAAAGGGTGATAGTTTGGAAGGGATATACGGGATATGGTAGGAGGAACCATCCCAGCATTCGCCTGGAGTGATCCGGGAAAACCATGGAATACCCTGATCAGGATGGCCGAATGGTATCTGAATGTACAGTTT
This sequence comes from Vandiemenella viatica, assembly GCA_031002005.1. Lineage (NCBI taxonomy): Eukaryota > Metazoa > Arthropoda > Insecta > Orthoptera > Morabidae > Vandiemenella > Vandiemenella viatica. Next base: position 26,992,572 of record JARYHS010013631.1, read on the forward strand.
TTTCCGGATTTTATGCCTCATAAATCTTGAGGACAAAGGAGTGGGGGCTAGGAATTGGAATGAATTCGGCAAAGGCATTTTAAAAGAATCATCCTAGCATCCACTTGGATTGATTTGGGGAAACCATGCGAAACCCAAAACTGTATTGCCAGACAGGGATTCGAACCAGCATCCTCCTGAATGCAAGACCAGAGCATTACCACTCACCCACCCACTAACAGATACAGAGGTAGTTGAATTCATGTTAAAATTTCATCTCTTCTCACTTATAAAATGGTCTATAGAGACAATAATCCTGCTTCAACTAACAAGGAGAGGGTCTGGTCTGGCAATTTCAGTTTGGGAGAAGGCTTTGTGAGGTGGTATAAGATGTGTAATACACACAGATATTAAAGTAAAACAGGAAATCACACTAATCGGGCAGTTCTGAGAAAACTGGGAGAAAACTTTTGTGTTGTACATACTAATTATCTTACGGCCTTAATCAAGCTGGTTGTGTGGTGTGAACATTGTGTTAATAACTTTTCATGCTGATGATTGGTGTTGATCACTAGTTATCAGAATTTCTTTTATTTTTTCCTTCTAATATGAAACAATAATTAAAATTAACAGAAAATAATCTTTTAATGTTTTAATTTTGAAAATTAAAATTTCTTTCATGTAATCTTCTCTTTCTATTTCCTTTCATGTGTTACGAGGCTACGAACTGGAGGTCTCCAAATTACCACGATGCAGCTAAAGCCCACTGCTGAAAATTTTTAGTTGTTTCTTGCCAATAATTTTCCTTTGCTTCAATACAACAGACCTACGTTTAGGAGCGAATACAAGAATATTTATCACACGTGTTTCCTCCATTTTTGGCATATTCACACCTGGGTGAATGTCTCATTTCTTTTAAGCACGACATACCTTCTATTGCAGAATTTTCAGTTCCTTGTTGGATTTCCTTTGACAATTTTTATTTCTTCAGTTTTATATCCCAAAGAAATATGCTGCATTTCTCTTCTTTTTTCTTCTGTTTCTCACTCTTCTGATCAATAATCTACTTCAACTTCTTCAACATCAATTTCTTGGTATCATGTGAATCAGTTCTTCATCCCTAGTAATTATTTTCTCAGCTAGCGCCTGTATAGTTTTTTGAAATAACTATTTTCCTATCAGCAAAGCTTCTTCAAAAATTGTAATTGAAGGTTCTGAGGCAAACAAATTATTTTAAGAGAGCATTCTTAGGAAATATACAACTGTAGCAACAATCAAGTAAGAAGAAATGCCACAAGGTAATTAATATCATCAAGGTCATCAAGACTTAAGTGGTTTGGGCATGTCAAGAGAATAGTACAAGACTACCAAAAACTTATTTTGAAAAAAGGATAGTGGGCAAAAGACCAGTGGGAAGACCAAGAAGAGGGACAGACCAACTGAAGGAGGACATAGAGAGAAGAGGCTGGAACTGGGAATATATTACGGGCATAGAAAATTTTCTGGATTGGAGACAATGGAAGACAATCGTCTATAACAACCAAGACAGAAACACAAGGAAGGCTCATAAATCACACCAGGGAAACTCGAGATGATCCCCCAACAATAATAATGAAAAGGAAAGCTAAAACGCAGCCATCACTTACCAAAGTTGAAGGAATGAAGACAAGCTCAGTCACATGTCTCATTTTTCAAGAGTAAGGACATATAGGGCATAACCCGGAATACTATGTTTTTTTTTTTCATAGCTGCTCACATTGCTTCAACTGTAGTGAGTGATGGAAATATACAACTGCATCTTTTAACCTTAACTTGGTGTCTCATCGTGCATTTTCCAAAGAGCAAGAAGTATCTTCCACATATCATTACAGCTCATTAACCTAATATTACCTCAAAGACATTTCCAAAGAATGTCAAAATCAGCAATGAAATAATCATATAAAAGTGGAGGCTTTCTCGGTGTTGTGTATTGATGAAATTTTCTCAGGAAACTAGCCGAGTGAGAACATTTGTATAGTATGACATTTCGGCGGCAGAGAATATGACTGCCAAAACATCGTGCTATACGAATGTTCTCACTCAGCTAGTTTCCCAAGTAAATTTCATCTAATGAAATAATTGTTACCAGCACATTAAAAACAACCAAAAAATTGGTTTAAAAATGAAAACTATGTCAATAAATTATAATTTCAAATAACTTTAACTATTGCTACATATTAAATAAAAGAAACAAAATAACTTTATTTCATAAAAATGATAGAAAATTTTTTAAAAAGAAAATTGCAGTCGCATAGAAATGAATCCCAATCGCCCACAAAGAAATTTATTATGCTAGCATTCATGTCACACAGCTGCAATAAATGTGATAAGACTTGGTTTGCACACACTTCCATTCCAAAATGGCCTGTTCCTCTGCATGAATAAGATTTTAGACTGAAAAAATTGAGCAATTTTGTTCATTTCATGTTATGGGTATTCATCGCAGTCCTCCAGCTTCCATGAGGATTATTTTTGCCTAACCTCTTTTGATTATAAAACTTTCCTTCCAATTTTCTCAGAATTGACTGCTGTGTATATTATTATTACTTTAATAATATATTAGTTAAAGTAACTTAAAAGTCCTTATGTTAACAACAGAAGACAAGTTGGTCAAATGTAAAGCGATGCCTCATGTAACTATTCCTTTCATACAACCTTTACAATTTTTCATGCACGTAATGACTAAAATTTGCAAATTTTCTCACCAAGCATCTTTTGTGGTGGCAACAGCAGTAATGGTTCCAGGATATCTCCTTAAATTAAAATAGTTAAATCTGTTTACCATTTAACCAAAAATAATGACATAACAAATGGCATTAACTTCTGATAGATTTGTTTTGCAGCCTTACATGTTGTAATACCTTTCAGTATTACCCTGTATTTACCACAGAAATTGAATCAAAGGGATATAATAGAATTTCCGTACCACGTGCTATATGGAGCTCTCAAAAGAAAACTATTAAACTAATTGAAAATAATAAGAGTAAGTTAAAAGGACACCAAAATTCAATTTTATTTGTTTGATAAGTGTTAAAAGCATATTTTCTACATCTATAAAACAAAACCAATGTACATATGTTGCAGAAGAATTAAAAAAAGTACTGAACAGATTTTGATGGAGTTTTAACCATTTTATAGTTTAGGATCAGGCTTGATTTTTTTTTTTTTTTGGTTGTATATATCATGTTTCAATGTTGCATGACAATGGAGCTGTTAGTGAAATTCTGAATGCATCATAAGAAACACCAAATGTTACCTAAATGTTGTACACATCATACTTCATAAATATAATATGGCAACTATCGGTTCCTTCCTCAAATTTCGGTAAATCAGTCTTTAAACCCCACAGACAGCCACATTTAATGTGAATGGCACATGAGGAAACTACACATGGAAAAACGCCCGAGAGCTTCTTTTATTCTTGAAGCTATGATCTCAGACCGCACAGCTACAATCTCAATATTTGGAAGTGAAATTAGATTTACTAATGATACTAATGCATATCTGATGTTTTATCATGAAAGTGAACTTTTTAAAGCCTTCAGTGTTTGCATTAAAAGTAGTTTAGGAAAACAGTTCTGGATACTTGTTATTCAACTGAAGCTTTTTTGGTAGCACTGCAGGTTGCAAAACATTATGTACCTACCAGATTCTCCTATAATATGGAATATTTATTTTACAATTAATTATGACATTCAGTAATCCATTCCCAGTATTTTCCAATTTACTGTTGAATGATTTTGCCTTTTACACATTTCCTTAAAAAATTCATTGTTCATTTTGTTGCATGAATTGCTGGGGTTATTTTGATGAAACTTGGTGCACATGTTTCCAATTGGGGAACTAAAAATATTGTATGACTAAATTAGTGATGTACCAGTTCGTTAAAAACATATATCCGCGATATGGATACAGATTAGTGTTTAGATTCAAGAATACAAATACGCATCTCAACTTTCTCAACTTGGACTGACAGTAAAAAAGTCGTCACCTACGATCTATTATCGACGAACATCCAGCATACGCAATGTGTTTTGACCTGGCACAGTGCGTGTTTATATTTTAAGATGACATAGGATGATGTGGATTATATACATTTGTGTTTTTTGGGAAGTTGTAAGTTAAATTAAAATAAAAACAATGTCTACAAAACAGTATAGTAGTGTAATATGGAAACATTTTTCAATAGTAAATAACGAATCTGCAAAATACTAAATCTGTGAAGGAATGTATTCCCATAAACGTACATAATCACCATCAGACGAAACACCCACAAGAATTAGAGTTATTCTTAAAAGAAGACTCAGCTAAGAAGATTGCCGGTGAAAACATTCAGCAGGGAACGTATTTAAAAATGGTGAAAAGAGAATTTAGAAGAAAAAAAAAACATTTTATCAAGTACAAAGAAAAAGTCATTATTCGGGATAATACAAAATAAAAATTAACTATTCAATTGCAGAAATGATGAATTTATCTGATTTACCTTTTCAACACATCGAAGATTTTGGGTTCTGACGATTGATGGATCATGTTCTAAAAGGCAGGTAATATTTTGACGAATTTATTTGCAGCGAACTTTACGATCGAAAATAAAGAACATGTTGAAGGGTTTTGAGAAAATTTCCATCACATCAGATATCTGGTCGGATTTTTGGCCAGGTGTTCGATTATTATCCTTAGCATTACAAAAACATTTATAAGAAAAAATATCGTTTTAAAAGCGGAGATTCTTGAAGAACGCCAAATGGGAGATTACATTTCAGCAATATTTCAAAGTATGTTTGAAGGGTGGAGAATCCCGAAACAGAATATGCATTTCATGGTAAGTGATGGGGGATCCAACATGAAGCGTACCTGCACTTTATCTGAAATAAATAATATTGACTGTAAGGCACATCAGCTGCATCTGGTGATCAAAGAAGCTATTACGAAAGTTGATGCAATACTTATAAAATGCAGAAAAAATGCAGGACATTTCAACAACTCAAGAATTAGAAAAAATACAAGATTCACAGACATACTGGAATTCCAGCAGCTATTATATGTTGGAATGGCTTGACTGCATTAAGGATTCACTGTCACTTTATACTACTGATAATAAAATAGATCAACTTGATGCCGAAGAGTGGATCTTAATTCAAAAATTAGTGACAGTTCTGAAGCCTTTGTAGGATATCACAAGAAAATTGAGCACACAAAACACATGCATATCCAACATTATTCACCTAGTATGATCATTAAATAAATTGTACGATTAGATGCAAACTCCCAACGTCAACACACACGCTGTTCTTGAGTTTTTGTCTTCTTTGAAGAATGAATTAAATTATCGTTTTTTCTGAAATCAACAAAAATATATTGTTCCAAAAGTTTTTAGTGCCACGTTACAAAAGTAAATTCTTCAGTACTTTTTCATCAAAGATATAAAACAGAAATTACTTACAACTTCAAAATCAGAAGAAATCTCACAACTAGAATTAGCACAGAAAAACCAAATGCTGTATGAAAAGCACACTGCAACAATTTAGAAAACTCTATGGCCAATATGTAGATATTGACGATCACGATGAGGAAACTGAAGACCAATTATCATGTACAAAAGCTAATTTGCTAGCAGAATGTGTCAATGAAAAGAATATCAAGAGATCAAGATCCATTAAGTATTTGAAAATTAATAGTAATAAATTTGGAGGTTTATGACACATGGCTCGCACACATTTATCATCACCTGCAACAAGCGTTCCAAGTGAGCAGTTTTTCAGTGTACCAGGGATTTTTTTATGATCCTCATCGTAATAGACTTTTGGGTGATAAAGCTGCCAAGTTACTCTTTTTGAAGTACAAAAGTACAATTTACCAAACTTAATTTTAAATGTAACCTTTTGTTTTGTTTCTGTAAAAGTGATTATTTTATCTGATGTAAACATTTTAGCGGTACCTTAATGATAATTTCAGTTAGCAAATCACAAATGTTAGATGTCTGTTATCACTACAAAGATAGTTAAAATAATACCTTAAATCTTAATATAGTGGTAAGTTACCAGTTACCTTCGGTAACCTAGTAAAATAAATGTTTAAATAGTTAATTTTTGTAATATGAATGTGGCAGATATGAGATTTTAAGAAATATAAAGTAATTGGAATTTAAGTTAATAGTATTTCATTGCTACTTATCTTTAAAATTTTATACACATGCCTAATGATATTCTTTACAAAAGATCCGTTGAAGATACGCCAAAAAAGTAACGGATACGGATATGTACCTTCTTCCCCCTAGGATATCCACGAATACTGATATCCAGCACATCACTAGACTAAATCAACACCAAACCATCTCATTTGGACTACAATGGGGGTTAATTGTTCAAATACATAAAGTAAATGGAGCGACTGAGATGAAGTTTGCTTCACAAGTGCAGAAAATATGTTATGAATTTCAACATTTTTAACAAATAATCTGACATAACTTGAAAATTGTCAAATTGATTTTTACAGGATTTTCACAGTAACAAACCTTGTATTCTGACTTAGGAAATTTGAAAGCTTTGGATCTGACGTAGAATCTACTGTATATCTTATGATATACCAGACCTGCCTCCAGAACAGGACTGGAGAAAATTTTATTTGTGCAACTAAATTAATAATTACTGTGTGGGGAAATCAACCTCAATCATACTGGACAAAGCCAGGTAGTCTGCTATTTTTTAAAATAAAAATGCAAAACAGTCATACGATGAGAAACATCCATCAGAGTGTATGACGTCACGTCTCAGCATGCACCAAATTTGCTCCATGTGTTAAGTGTCTGTCGACATGCTGCACATTGTATATTTATGGTTTTAGGTCAACCCATTACTTAATTATAGTTACCAATCCATAAAACAAATAATATTTGCAGTGGAAGTTGGACTTGCTAAAGCAAACAGCTCTAATTTGTCCAGAATTGATGTGATGATGCTGGGAAAGTTTTACACGTAAAACAGTGATTTTTGCACTGCAGAATTCTAGAGGATCAAAACATTCCTCAAAGTATATGAACTCTAAAACTGAAAGTGTAGTTTTTAGTGCACATTTTGTAATATCATTAAGAAAAGCTGTGCAAGAATTAAATCTTTCTAAGCATTAAATTTGAATTTTAAGCTTCAGAGGATAAGAGTTCAGAAACTTAGTTAAATCATGTATCAGACAAATAGCTGATGTCTAACTAATTTCAACAGGCTATAAAGACATTGTAACATTTAATCCCTTGGTGTCTTCGTATCTTCTTCTTTCCATTCAAGTTAGACAACATTTGCCGAGTTGTTTGCAAGCTACTCAACATATTACCACAAGGGCGGGCACATCTTAGATTCTGATAAACCATTTGGGCTTGGTATCTTTGATGAAAGCCCACGTTACATGAAATTTAATAGTTAAACATGAAACTTCAATTACTGATGGGAACAGTTTGAAATTAATGATCTAAAAAAAATCCACTTTCGGTATTAGCCACAATATATATTTCATAGTCAGTTTTCTCTCAAGCTTTTACAATATTAACTCTTCAGTAAACACTATTTCAAAATCACAAGAACAAATGTATAACTAAATTTTGTTATTCGCCTCTCGGGGTCGTTAATTCTAACACTCCTCATGTCTTACAGTCATTATCACTTCACACACTTGCCGCCTTATTCCGACTGCTACAGAGGCCGCGTTACCAACTGCTAACATAAAACATTATACTACCAACTTCAATTATTCAGTAGCTAAATTATAATCTACTCACTGTCGAACCTCGCTTCACAAAACATGGGATATAGGAAATACAGAGATGTTTATATCATCATAACATGTTTATGGGACCACACAATACTCAATTTTGAAAGTGATAATTCATTTACTGATAGAGATTTGAGTTTACCAGATAAAAAAATATTAAGGTAGACTTTATTGAATATGATAAAATAGTAAGTAAGAATTTACATCAAAATGGTCTTCAAAAAGTACATTGAAGATTTTGTAGACAAATTTGAAGGGTCCCACCATGCAAGTTTTAGACACTTTGTCTACATATTTTCCTTGTTTCAAGTGTAAATAAATAATTTGTTTGGTGTTTTAATTGATGTACTTATACTCCGAGAAACTCCACGGCACCTGGAAACTGTAGAAGTCATTTTATCAAAAAATAAGCAAACCAGTTCTTTTTTACAGTGGCACGAACTGAGATGTGATGTCACAAAAGATGAAATGACAGCTGTAAGAATTTAGTGGCATTATTCAAACCAGCATAAAAAAAATGCAAAACTTTGATTTTTTCAGTTTGCTTTTTCAAGAAATTAGTTAAGTATCCCATTCCTTTAAACATACATATTTTTCATGGTAGGTGATGAGATTATTAGAGGGGAATACAATTACCAAATCATTGATTTTTACAACCCAGTCCAACTTGTAAGTTATCAATGTTTTCCTTAAATAAGTACAGGTTAATAAATGTCAGAGTGATTCATCAAAATATTTGCTCACCAATTTAAACAATGTTCCTTAGATTTTTTAAAATATGAACATGGTTCTAACAAGACTATGACAATAGGTTTGGAAATAATTCATATATTTTGGTACAATTTATTTCTATCAACATTACCAAAACACTGCACCAAATTGACTGCTGTTTCTGTAACAGCTCCATATTACAGTACTCTATCCTACAAAATAATACAGCCCACTCACTATTCGTTCCAAAAACTGTACGTCGGATACCAATAATATAAATATTGGATGGAATTTGTGACAGAAGTTACAAAGTTTAATAAAACAGCTGGGGGGAAAAAGCTTTTAACACACAAAAAAATACAGCTATCTCTTCACTTGTCAATTGTTTCCAGCTATAACTTTTAAAGTTATTTTGGGGTGTTTGACCTTTTTTATTTTTTTGCAGTTTTAGCTTGTCACTGCTTCATCTCTTTATAAAAATAAGCATACTCCTACTGACGAAGAATTATCTGTGAAAAGCTGAAAACTTTCGAGAAATTTTAATGCCTATGGACAAGCTTTTATACCAACTTATGTAATTCAGATGTTGCTGTTAATGCATCATTGCCAAAATTAACTGATTCTGTTCTGTCAAAATAATCTCTTCCAAATCAGTTTCTGAAATATCTTCATCTACCTACAACATGTATCCAATATCATTAATAAAAAAGTACAAGTCCTCTGATTCCAATGATTTCAGCATTTTTTGCTTTGTTAAGAATTGGCTGTGTTTTGTGATCAGAAACATACTCCCTATCTAGCAATAGTCTCCCCCAACAAGTGTTACACTTAAATTTATCCAATGGTTCTTTGATAAAATCAATCCACTTGACAATGTAAAAAGAGTTCCATAAGGATGGTCGACTCGAAAATGAATTTTAATGTGTATCTAAGAAAATAAATTTAAAAGTCTGATAACCTCTTGACTGATAGGCTGAAGTAATGACATAATATTTGGTAAAAAATTCTGTTTTGTTTGGCACTAAGTGGCAATAAGTGGTATTAGCCAAAAGAATATGGCTTTAAAGTAAATATTTTCTTTTCTTAAAGTACCTAAGATATTGAAACATTTCAAGGATCACTTGTTAAAAATTTGAAATGGATATGGATTTCTTCGAGTGCAAAAATACTGAAAGATAGTATTTGTTCTTGTTTTACAAAGCACATATATTATGTGAACTGTAAAGTACATCAGATAATATTGACAATTAAACTGATGTTAGGCAATGAAAGTAAAAAATTAGGGACAATAAAACTGCCAGTTACAACAGATGAAGGCAGGAGCGTCAGGGCCAATAAAGAAAAAACTTTAGAATATTTCAGTAAAAGACTTTAGACATGTTAGAGGAAAGACATATCAAAACATACCACATGATTGAGACAAAGATGAATGAGGTGGGAAGGGTGACAATTCCAACGGGAGGGGGAGGGGAATTTTATGAATGATAACTGTGGGAAAGTATAATCTCTGAAACAACCAGTCAAAGTAAAATAAAATAATTTTTTCTTTTTCATTAAAAAATATGTTTTGAGTGTTTCCCCCCCCCCCCTTGTGCATAGACAATGTCAAGGTCATTAGAGGGAAAAGAATTTGGATGAGAGGTCTTGTAATGGGTCCTATAGATCAAGAAAATGTGTACTTATTGATAAATTGAAGTTGTAGGATTTGGATGGTACGCTCTACAGTATGCATGTGCTCCACCTTGTACCATCTTCTCCTCAAAATCCACAAGCCTTCCAAATCCGAGGGACCTATAGTTGCCGCATATTGATCGCCTACTGAACGGATTTCAGCTCTTGTTGATCACCATCTCCAACGCTTTATACAGAACCTCCATTCTTTCGTAAAAGTTAACAAATATATCCTTGAACTTCTATCCACAGTCCCCACTCCTCTATAGCCAGACTACTTCCTTGTCTCCATAGATGCCACTCCCTTGTATGCTAACATACTGTCAAAGCCTGAGTGTCAAGAAACACTTTCTCAAAATGCGACCTCCCAACAGCCAGGGCTGACATTAGGTGAAAAAGGGGGGGGGAGGAGAGGAGTTAGTAGAGCAAATGTACCCCAGGCCCACTGGCCAAGAGGGAGGGGGGTAATGACCGGCCGGGGGGGGGGGATTCCCCTGTTGCTATAATCTTAAGCCCATTGTCACCCAGGCAGTGGTAGAGATTAAAAAAAAGAAAGGGTCGCCCATCTGGCCTGAGGGAGGGCCCCATATAGTTACGTCACTGCTAAGAACGCTTACCCGGAGCCCGAGAATCCTACCTGGTCCTACCAACAGCCTCACCGGCAATTCCTGAGCACCCCTCACTTCATCAGAAAATTTCTTCTCCTTCGACTCTTAAATTTACCAGCAGATATGCAGCAAATCCATCGGAACTCCTATGGCCCCGTTTTATGGAGAACTATTCCTGGATCCCTGGGTTATCTGGTGCAACAATCCCTGAACAATATCTCAGATACACAGATGATATTTTTATGTGAGAACCATCTACTAAACTTCATCAATTCCCCACTTCATCAACTATACTTAGACTTACTCTCACACGAGCCCTTTGTTGAAGTTGACATTTCCTTACAGAGGAGTGGCCTAAATACCTCTGTTCACATCAAAGCTAAAAACTCTACAGCAATACATTCACTTCAACAGTTATCATCCTACTAAGATTACATTACATTTATCATCCATTCTACATCAGACATTCCCTTCCTTACAGCTGACCCACATGCAACAGAAGCATCTGTTCCAGTGAACAATATCTTTCCAGATACATCCATAACTCTAATGATTTCTCATTTCCCACTGCTAGTACAAAAACAAATCTCTTGTGCTACAACCCAACATTCACACAACTACTCCAATCCAATACCTCTAAAAACTAATTGCTGCCACAATTTCAAAATCCAGTTCTCTCCTGGCCTCGAGTCCATTAACTTCAGCATCCATCATGGGCAGGACTTCCTACATTATTTCCCAAAAATGTGCACTCTACACTGCAAAATTCTGCCCACTGTCCCCATGCACATGGCTTCTGCAAACCACCCAATCTAAAGAATATCTTGGTCCACAAATATACATGTTGAAATTCTCCTATACCATCATTTGGATCGTTCCTGTGTAACAAACCCTGCTGCAAAATGTGCAGCATGCATTAGGATACCACCTATTCAAATGCAACCACAAAGGAATCTATTTCATCATTGGACATGACACATGCAGCACAACACACCTCATATATACGTCTTACCACTAGCCTACTTTCCATCAGATTGAATGGCAAATAGTTTATACCAGCAACTTATACCATACAGTGGCAGCCGACACCAACATCTGCAGCTCAAAAAACTGTTTTACAGTGAGTGATAGTCTCGACAGCAAAACCAAAAATGTTGTGTACAAAACTGTATTGACATAAGATGTCCCCAGAAGTGACACAATTTTAAACCACAAACAAAAATCTTCACGACATCTTCATGATTTGGACAGATGAGGAAAACAATCTTCTCAATTTCTTTAACAGCCTCAATACCTTTAACACCCTGAAATTCACATGGATCTATTCCCGAACATATGCCACTTTCCTGCATGTGGATTTATCCATCTCCAATGGCCATCTCAGCTCATCTGAAACCCTCCCTTCCCTACAGCCTTTGTATTCATGACATATGCATAAGTTCTAACCAGCTGGCCCCTCACACTGAATTCCAATAACATTTCTCAAGTTCTGGTATCACTTAATTACCCACCAAATTTAATTCATAAACAACTTCCGCATGCCACATCACAACCCACTCAACCTATCAACCAACCCAAACCATCAAAAATCAACCACATTCACAGTTCTGGACACCCAATACTTTCCATACCAGGAATCAATTAATCAAGTTCTTCAACACGTTTATGATTTCCTTTGAGCCTGTCATGAAATGACAACCATACTCCTAATAATCCTCCCTCACCCACCTGGAACCTGCTTCAGTAGAGCGCCAAGTCTCAGCCAACTCCTAGTCCATATAGATGAGACTCCTCAGCTTTCAAGACAGTCCCAAGGCTCCTTTCTGTGTAACAGATCCCACAGCAAATTGTCAAAATGCACAAAGCCTCTACTACTATCACCAAACTAGTCACCAGGGAAAGCTTTCCCTTCAAAGGATTTGCCACATGTGTATCCTCCCATCTAATGTATCAACTAACCTGCAACCATTGCCCAGGTTTGGCCACAAATCCACAGGCCATAAGAATGAACGGACACACACAAACTATATTTACCTGGAAGCCTCATCATCCAACATCTCATTGTGCCACCATACAATACGAACAATTTCAATTCCAGAGTCCTCTCAGACTGAATCAGCATCTCTGAATTCAGAAGGTGGGAACTGGTGTACCAGTATAAATTGGGTACCAGACAGCCGCCTGGCCTTAATTTAAGATAATACCCAGTAATCCTACTTCCATTCCACCCATTCCCCACCCCGTCCATCTTCCCACGGAACTACCATCCACCAGAGCTGTTCGTTAAGTAGTTTTAACATATCTGTTTTTATTGTTTAGTCTATAAGTAAATTATATATTTTACATTCATATGAAAGATAAACATATTTTACTGGTTAATAACAACATTTTCTTCCAACTCCTTCCAAATGCCCGTGACTACTTCCCACAAAATGTTTCCAATTTTACAATTCTCTGGTTCACTACTTCAAAATCCCACCCACAATTTCGACATGCTAATTTTTCCAAAATTAAAAAAAAACACACAGCATGAACCGCGCAAGATGAGCAAGAAATCCGTTGTTCACCTCTGTCATCTGTGGCTCTAGGTTAATCCAATGGCCATGTTGCTGATTTTGGATAGTGTCATGATGCCAAGCACATTACATTTCTACCACAGTGACAAGTGATCGGTTCACAAAATTAGCCATTTCAGAGATGCTGTCACCCTTTGCTCAAATTCAATGATCATACCCTATGGGACATCAAATAAATCGCACAACTCCTATGATTGAAATATTTTTCTCTCAGACAGCCTTTATATACCATCCACTGCTAAAAAGTAGGCGGAAGTCACATTAATTTGACTGGACTATTGTATTGTAGGTCACTCACTTCTTCTGTCCCCTTAAGAAACAATTGATCCAAGAGTGTACACTTCGATGCTTTTGTCATAAGAACTAAACATACAAGAGCGTTCCATTATAAGAATGGTTTATTTTAATTGATATATAGTACTTCTGCATACTTTATGGTCAGACTAATGTATACTGACAAAAAATTCAATATTTTATTACAAGTTATTCTTTAGTCACCATACCTACCACATACAATATAATGATAAATACAGTACTGCTTCAGACAGTTGTAGATTGACGTCATTACTGTTGCTCTTAGCGAAAATTGATGCTATTGCTTTGTAAAGCAACAAAAACAACAAGTATAAACATTCTGAACCATAGAGGTTGGTTTCTTCAAGTGTGTTTCAGAACGGCCTGGGAAAGAACATTTATTGCAGGAGCTGTTGCTTCATCAATACCATTTTAAGAAAGGCTAAAAACATTTATAAAAAAGCAATTACAAACAACTTAATATCTTCACTCATAACCAAAACCTCAATGGGTGACATGTAGTCTACAATATTTCTATTGGAATTCTTTCACAGAAGTACAATGTTCATTCAACCCTTGGACCTTTCAACTTCTTTCCCTTCTGTTCTCTTGTGTTCTGTTTTAAAGTTGTCATTTTATCTTCAACTGGGATGTCTTTGGTACAGTGGTAGGAACTGTTCAAACAGATTTTGTAGCATACTGGGCTGAATGCACAGAATTTTTTTATTTATTTTACTTATGGCTTTATGCCTCGTCAATGTCGAGGTCATTGGAGGCGGGATGGGATTGGGACAAGGAACAGGTAGGAATTCGGCCATAGCCTTCTGAAAGGAGCATCCCGGCATTCGTCTGGAGTAATTTGGATAAACCATGGAAAACCCAAATCTGAATGCCCGGACGGGGATTTGAACCAGCATCCTCCCAAATGCAAGGCTGCAAAGAATTCTTGTTGAACATTAGACGGTACTTAATTTGGATGGCGCCTTCCACTTTCAAGCAAATTCGAATCAAAGTAAATAATAATAATAAGAATAGAATGGGAAACGACAGTACAAATGATACAATTTCAAACAGCCACATAAAGAATGAACCAATCACTTACGAAATCCACAGGTAGGAAAAGTGCAGCAAGCCAAAATAAGATGAATGTAACAAAAGACACACTAAATCTAAAGTGGTAATCTACAATGAAGACTTACCATATGGATGTTAGATACAAATATCAGCATTTGACTTAAGATATATCTCATATTCTTTGTGATTGAGATGTTATCTTCAATACTGTTGTTATATTTCTGTTGCCGAAATTCTTGCCTTCAACTTTTGGTTTATATTATTTAACTTTGTGCAAATCCAATATGGAAATGGTTTGATATGCAACACACATATATTAAAACCGGACTTCTGATCATCTATGAGTAATGGTTTTATTTTTACATTATGACTATCAAAAAATAATAATAAATTTGACCTTGCAGAACGCACTGAAACATAGGCCGAATTGCAATGTGCTAATTTTAAACAAATGTTTAGGGGTTTTTTTTTTTTTTTTTTGCTGTCAGCAGTCTTTTGACTGGTTTGATGCAATCCTCCATCCCTTCCTATCTTGTGCTAACCTCTTCATCTCTACATATCCCGTTTGACCTAATTCTGTTATTCTGTTTATTATGGCATCACACAAAACCTAATGAGCAGATTTTGATACGATTTTCACAGTTTGGTTGCTCAGAATTTGACTTAACATCTGTGGCACATATTATAAATCAATGCAGCCTGGTACTGGCGCAGGAAATTTTAATCTCAAATATTTTATAGGTAACATTCCGTTATATAAAACGCTAAGTCTGGAGTCTGCGTACGTCGTCTATAGCTACTACAGCTATTGGCTAGAGAACGGTCATGTGCCAGCCTTCACTCGCCAATCAACAGCCACCATATTACATTCGTTCCACCATCCTCCTTTTCGTTTATTTACAACTAGACACAGAAATTAATGTAAGAAGGGGATTCAATATTTACACTATTTTATCTGTATCAGTTATAAGGACTAGGTTAAACCATAACCAAAGAATTTTTTAGGCAGACAGTAAGAAACAATGAATTTTATTAAAAATTCTGAGAAATGTAATGCGAAATGTATAAGGCAAATATACACAGTTATCCGTTTTAGAAATTATAGTATCCGTCATCTAAAGTAAAATGCATATATTTATGTAAAATCCAAACCAAATACTCTGATAATCTAACCATAGTAACGTATTCATGTAACGAAAGATATCATTAAAAATGAATTATTCGTTTCTCCTTATAAGCTTTTCCATAATAAATTCCTACTGCCACTATATATGATACTCTTAGTTTTGATACATATGTTAGCTATTAAATAAGATTTAAGATATATTTTTATTAGATTTAAATCATCAAGGCCTATTTACTGTATAAGCGATGTGACACTCGCATTTCAACAATGATATTATTATATAAGAACGAAGTCTTTCTCAGCGTTGAGAATGGATGTAGTCTTCTCGGGAGACTACATCCAATGATATTATTGTTGCAAACTAGCAGTGAGCAGAGATATTAGAAATATGAAGAGCAGGAAAAAAAATTAATGCGAGGCAATTATATGTTACAAAGTTACAGTTAGTACGTTCATTTAAATTTACATATTGCTTATTATTTATCTACGACAACCAGATGCTAAAATTCATGTAAGGAGAAGGGTATTTATGTTTACGTTATATTACCTGTATCAGTTATAAGTACTAGGTTAAAAAATAACGTAAGAATTTTTTTTGGCAGAAGATAAAAAACAATTAAGTTTATTAAACACTTAGAGAAAGTTTACACGAAATCTATGAATCATGAAATATATCATTCAAATAAATGACAGTTATCTGTTTTTGATATTATACTTTCCGTCATTTAAAGTAAAATAAAGTAAAGTAAATAAATCGGGATTCCTGGAGATCGCGATTCCGCCAGGAATTGCCATGATAAAATGCAAGAATCCTCTAGATTTAACTGTATTATGCCGGTCCAAGATGAATTACAACCTAATTTCTGCTTGAAAATAATGGTAGTCTACAGGCTGTATTACAACAGAATTCTTGTTCTATGCAAGAATCGGCCTGACCAGCCACCAACGCACATACAAATAAACACGCAAGAGAACAACATAAACTCGGAAACGAGTATGGCCGACGACGACTACTTGAAAATAATATGTCTTGTGATTGATTACAGCAGTATAATGACGCCATTTCTGAATGTTATTTTGGTGGAATCGCGATCTACAGTAGATCCGATCGTCATTCATTTTTCCTTACAAGCTTTTCCTGAATAAATTCCTACTACCACCATAGGTGATGCCCGTCGGTATTCATATGAGGGTAATAGAAGTTAAAAATAAGATAGGATAGGGAAAATAAACAGTTACGCGTCACTTACCACAGATGAAGGCAGGAGGGCGAGACACGTAAAAACACAAAAACAAAAGAATTACACAATATTTCGACTTTTTAGTCTTCCTCATGTAGGAGGCGAGACATATGGCAGGGGGAAAGATGTGGTCACATCCGAGCATGCCACATGAATGAAGCACAGGCGGAAAACGCGTGGTAGTGGAAGAATTGCCGGGAGGGGGGGGGGGGGGGTAGGGAATAGGCTTTACCAGCGATAAAAGTGAAACAAATGAATATAATGTCTGTGTAGCTTAGTTCAAAAAGTTATAATTGAGAATAAAGGGAGATAGAATAATTTTAAATATATATATATATACAAAAAATAATAAAATAAATAAATAAAGAGGAATATATATAAAATTATAAATAACTGTAAAATGAAATGAGAGTTAGCAAGTGACAGATTTAACGTAGGTTTAGGCCAGGGGTGTGTCTGGTGTCAAGGATATGTTGATAGGCTAGTAATAGAAGTTATGATTTTTTAAATCAATATCAGTGGAGGTTGTGGTTAAGTTGACCAGAATCCCCACTGACACATTTTGTTACAGCATAATTCACCCTGAAATGAATTTTACAAACCAATCAAACTGAATTAATAAGCGCCATGTTACTGAAGGTATTAATTAATGCGGGTGAAAGTAGTTCCACACGTATCGTGCTGAATTGTGCCTGGACCAGGAATAAAACTGATATTACATGGGTAGCAAAATTTTTTGGGATTCCTAACTTGTTTTTAATTTTATTGGTTCTATACTTCCGTCATCATTAATTCAGTAGAAGTTACTGATGTATTGCTATATGAACAGCAAATCAAATATGTAGAACATTACAAAATCAAGGCCATTTGCATTATGTAATAACAATTTCATATAATTAACCAACTGCAAAAAAAGAAAAATATATGAACTGCCACAATATTTCTTTCAAACCATCATTTTTGACGGGCTCGGAGCTAGTATATATTATTTCTATAAGTTGTTTTTTTGTCACAGGCCATTATCTCCCTTAATACTTAACCGAAATGAATTAATGAGGTGTCATATTAAAGTTTATGGTCGCCACTATGATCACATCATATTTTAAGAAAGGAATTTTTCGGAATTAAACCCTTAAAGGGCAAAAATGTCAATATTTCTAAAATGCAGTTTTTTTGTCTCGAGCCTTTTAACACCACGAATATTTAACCGAAATCGATGAATGAATTAGGATTATCAAGATTAAGATATCTGCTTTGGTTAAATCATATATTAAAAAAGAAATTATTTGGAATTCAACCTTCAAAGGGAAAAAATATCAATGGTTCTACAACGCATTTTTGTGTCACGACCTATTTATCTTCCTTCATATCTAACACATATAGATAAATGAAGTATCATATTAAAGATTAAGGTCTCCGTCATGGTAATATTACATTTTACAAAAGGAATTTTTAGTAATTTGACCCTTAGAGGGTAAAAATATCAATATTTTTTAAATTTGTTTTGTGTCTCGAGCCATTTAGCTCCTTGGATATCTAACCAAAATCGATAAATGAAGCAGGATTGTGAAGAGTCTCCGCTTTGGCGAATCATATATTAAGAAAGATTTTTTTTGGAATTCAACCCTTAAAGTGAAAAAGTCTTCAATGCATTTTTTTTTTTTTTTTGTCACAAATCATTTATCTCCATTTCTAAATTGCGTTATTTGTGTCTCCAGTCATTTATCTTCCTTGATAAATTGATAACCAAGGTATATTTAAATGACTGAGCCCTTCGTAAGGTATTTGGTTCCATTACACCATATTTTAATAAAGGATTTTTTTTAAAAAAATTCAACCCTTAAAGGGAAAAACATATTAATATTTCTACAACGCGTTTTTCTGTCATGAGCCAATTTTCTCCCTTGACACCCAACCGAAATTGATAAATGAGGTATTATATTAAAGACCACGGTGTCCCCTTTGGTCACACCATATTTTATAAAAGGATTTTTTTTTAATTCAACATTTAAAGGGCAAAAGTATTAATATTATTCCTACAACGTGTTTTTTTTTTAAATTACGAGTCATTTATCTCCTTCGATACATAACCGAAATTGATAAATGACATATCGTTTTAAAGATTAAGGTCTCCAATAAGGTAAAATCAATTAAGAGAGAATTTTTCAAAATTTGATGCTTAAAGTGGTTGCGCGTATGGGACTGTTCAGAGCCATGTCTGTAGATTGCAGCAGCAGATTTCACAGAGATGTCAGTAAACATTTTTTTTTATATATAAAATAAGAGGTTTCCTGCTAATTTTTTTCTGTCACAGAAACTTTTTTTTTTTTTTTTGGTTTTCAATTCCAATGTAAACATTTTACTCGCACAGCAACACATATCACAGAGATGTTGATATGCTGTCTGCATTTTGTTCAGGTTGGTTGCATTCTGTTAAGGTCAGTTACAGTTTGTTGTACACTGTGTTTTAAATTTTTCTGTTTCATAATAAGTTGTAAGTATTTTACACCTATTAGACTAAACAAAATAAATATTTGCTACAAAAGTTCCATTCTACTTTTCATTATAAGCATTCAACCTCACTGTTCATCCTATTTTATTCGCGAAATTTTCGCGCGGGTTGTCTAGTTTTGCTTAATTTCTGCAAGTAAAAATGGGAAAATGCTGTCAATCTTGGTGCATCTTCGCTTAAGAGAAATAAAAGCTTAAAAATCATAGCTAAAAAGTTTACTGAATGCATGCTGTTAGGAATGCTGATAAATGAACTTAGGTAATTGGCTAACTCATGTCATTCCCATACCAAGGGTCGCACGTTCAATATCCACCAGAGGCAAAGTCGTTCTTTCTTTTTGGCATTTGTTCCTTTTTGATACTATTTGGTGTTTTTGGCATCACAAATTTATTTTTCATAAATTCATCAGTTAAAGCTATGGATTTTCATATAACAGTCTTTTGATTTTGCTGTTTGGATTATCTTAATTGTATTGTTGACTTTTTCCTCTATGCATTGGTTGAGCTACAGAGTTTTAAGTAACTTTCATTATTTAAATTCTTAATTTTTTTGAATATCCTAAAGAGAGATGATTTAAATGTATTCGCATTGTAATACACAAAAACAGTTGATAACTTGAAAGGGAAAAATTGTGTGTAAGAAGACTACAAATAAAAATTTGGGCTGCAATTTAATGGCAAAACAATGTTTTCAGCATAAAAATCTATGTTCACCTGTGATGGTTGAAAATCTTTACATCAAATTATCACATCTGATGAATAGAACAATACAAAACACACATAATCTACGAGACTCCAGAACTGATGGTGGATTGTATTTTTAGCATACCCAATAATTGTGTTTTTTTTCTTTATGTGGAAGTGTTAAAAACAAGTTGGAATGGAAGAGACGTAAATCCAATCAGGGATGGAGGAACCTCCAACAATATAGCAGTTATGACTGAGGAGCTTTCAACATTTAGTATTTTTGCTGCTTGGAGCATGTACTCCATTGCAATTTAATTAAATTAAATAAGGGCAAAGCTGCAGGAAGGAGAAATTCCCAAATACAGTACAGTAAAGAAGTGTAAATAGTGAATTAGTCCTCCCATTAGTGAGTTTTGAAGGAACCTATTTCTCTTTCTTTTCTTTTTAATTATTTCAAGTGCTGGAATTTGCCACTGGTGTAGAACTTATTTTATACTTAATAAATGGTAAGTCATCACGTTACCTATTTTACAAATACACTACTAACAATGACAGCTATTTTGAATTCTATTAAATTGCTACAGAGTTTATATTACCTGCACAGCTGTTGTTTGTGTACTTAATGCAGCAGGAGGAGTAGCTTGAATTGATGCCGCAGTAGTAGTAGCAACTGCAACTGTACCCTGCTAGAAAAGAAAAATGGATTTGTTAGGAAACTTCTATTCTCCTCCCTGCCATCTGCTGAGGACTGATATTCAGTTCATTAATGGAGTCATCAAGAACAATGTTAATACTACATACACAAGTGTCTAATAAAAATAATAACCTTATAATTTTTTTATTGGGGAGGGTGGTGGGAAGTTGATACATATTTTGTAATATAGAGTGGTGCATGCAAAGAAGCCATAAGATTGTTTAGTGTATAGGTTCCCAAATGGAGGTGCAACATCCCGACCCTCCTCAAGGGGGCATCAGGTGCGAGGTAGATTCACCGCCTGTTCGGACGATACCCGAGCTCTACACCGTCGAAAGTACTATGTCCCTTTTACTTACTCTTAGAGTTAAAAACCTTTACTCCAAAGTCACATACTTAGTGAGTTTCCTCTGAGATGTCATTGATAGTACTGAGAAGTAGGAATTTACATTTTTAATAATAAAACTGTGGTGGTGGGAGGGGAATGGGAATTTTTCTTTTGACAGAAGGGAGGTGTGGTAAGAAAAACATTGGAAACCTCTGGTTTAGTGGGACTGGGATAACTATATTTGTAAACTAAGAGTTGCAGAAGTTAAAGGGTCGAATGGGGGATGAGACAGGAACAGTTTTTTACAGTGGTGCATTGAAATGAGCCATGGGACTCTTTAATGGGTCATGGATAACAGTATTTGTGGATTAGGAGTCAGAGAAGTTAAGGGATCTACTGGAGGATGAGAGAAGAACCATTGCTTACCGAGGATGGCATAAAAACACAAAAAATTGAAAATTTGGACATGTACACTTTCTCAACACAAGAACTTAGCATGCACAAGGCAGGTGTCAAATGCCAACTTGCATTGTGAAACCTGCCTTGTATCACACCAAACTTTTGCACCTGTAAAACCTTGGTATTTGTGGCAGTCACATATGTTCTGAGCAGCAGTCCTTCAAACATTATTCTAACATCTACGAAGTACTAATTAGTACCCCACAATTTTCCACCAGATATAGTTTTTTTTTAAAATATTTTATTGACACTTGGCCTGTTGGCCATACAGTAAAGATACATTATATTTAGTGCTGTGTATCTTATATCTTTAAACAAGCAATTCTTATATATATATATATTTTGTATCTCGGGAACAGCGCTAACGGTTTGAATGAAATTTCATATTTAAATAACGTTTTGATTTTTAAGATTGTTCGTACCTGAAAAAAACTGATTTTACAAAATATGAACAATTTTTGCTCTTGGTATCTCGAAAATGGCTCTCACGCCATCTCGTAGACGATTCAGGTTCCAGGAAGTGAACTAATATTTTTCTCTTTGGTTTCAAGGAACTTATATATTTAAACGAATATTTCTTGTATGCTAGCTAACTTGAGGGAATACTAGTGCTGAATGTTTAATTGTAAAACATTTCAAAAGAAGATTTTTAAAAAGTGGTTTTGTCAGAAGTGATACTTATATTTACATAACTTCTTTGAAAAAAATACTGAAAAAGTGGTTATCATTAAATACTACCAGTTTTATCATAAAACATTTAAAAATTAGCTATTTAAAAAAGATACTGGCTTAGACAAATGCAATTGTTTCAAACTAAAAGAAAAAAAAAATCTAACACCACACGACCATTGAGTCTGCTGTTTTTTCTTTGATTGCAGTAAACAATGCAAGGAAGAAGGAAGCCTTGTATACTCTACTAGCTGACCAGCGGGAATATTAGCACTGAATGTTTAATTGTAAAACATCTAAAAAGAAGATAATTAAAATTTGGCTTTGTCAGAAGTGATTCTTTATTTGACAAAAACTTCTTTGAAAATAATATTAGCAGTTATAATGTAATCATTTCAAGAAAACTTAAAAGAAAATCGTCTCAACAAGTTGCTCGAACTTCTCCCAGTGAAGACTCAATTGAAGAAAATCCTGAAGATTATTCACGATATTTATTTAACCGACTGCAGTTCTTAAGTAGGAAGGAAATATAATGAATGTATAACAAATATAGAGTAGTCTGGAAGCTCAAATGTAATTAGCGAGGGAAAAAGGTGGTTACTCAATAAATTCTGGCTACAATCCCGGGTTCAAATTCCGGTGGGAGCAAGAATTTTTAAGATATGTATTTAACCATATGAACTATGGTGGGGCGTTCTGTAGTTGGGATTCTACGTTAAATTGTAGGCCCCAGAGAAAAGGAACTGGCCGTCTTACCTCTGATAGAATTGTTTAATATGCTTCTTCCTATCCAATATAATACTATTATATGAGCAACTCTTGAAAATAGATAAAATTGCTTTGCAGAAAAGTCGCCAGAAAAATTAAAAATGCCGAAATATGAGGCTGAGCAACTGCAAAATGCTATCAGCACTGCAAAAATAACAAAACAAAACAAAACAAAAAAATTATCGGTACAGGGATCATATCAACCTAAACAGTTTTGTTTCGTCATAGATTTCGTGGTTAAATTGAAATATAGCCTGGACCAAGAGAAAAATTTTACGCAATTTTGTATTCTGTGGCGTCCATCGGAAATGATGTATTTGTTTACAATGGAAACAACCTCTGACTGCTCATTTATATATAAGATGGCAGGCATCACCGTATTACATCTCGGATAAAAATTGTCTATTTGTCAATTAAATGTGACTTTTCCAACGGAGAAAAGCTGAAACAGTAAGAAAAAATTACAATAAAAAATTAAATCAACATTTTAAGAGACTATCACTGATTTTTCAAAGCTGACGGCATCCAACAGCCGTGCTTCACTGTCATATTTCGGCATTTTAATCAAATTCTTGGCAAGTTTTCCACAAAGCAAGAGCGCAAGAGGACATAATGACGGTTCCCCGATAAAATTAATTTCTCACAAACGTCTCTAAGGATTGGGATGAAGTCTTGCATACTGGACAGAAATCGAAAGAGCCAAGCAAGGATCGGTTACCCAGGTACTTTATATATACACATACATGCTCCCACATTTACATATACGCATTACACATACATAGAAGTCACTGTTCATTAAAACTTTTTAATGATAAAACAGTAACCTTCTGGTGCTCTGTAAACAATAATTGTTTGAAAGATTTAGTAGCAGAGTGGGTTCTACCTGTTTATATTTCTATATGGTTTCTTGTTATGAAGTGCACCCTCCTCTGGTATATTGCGATATTTTCTGAGCAAGGAGGTGGCCTATATTATCTGGATAACTTATGTGTGTCCCAATGTTTTAGGTCCACAAAAAACTATCGTGGGCAATATCATAACTGGCACAATGAATCAACCAACCCAAACCCTCTAAAACTAAACATTTCTGGTCATGCAGTACTTCCCAGGCCTCAAAACCAAAACTGGATCCTAACGCAAGGCTCCAAGTTCCTTCAGGTCTGCCCTGAAATGAGATCCCTCCACCCCAAAATCCTACTGGCTCCTCTCAAAACATTCTTCTGTTAGCCCTACAATCTCGGCCAACTGCTAGTCCACAAACACTGTTGTCCTTGTGCAAGTGGAGACTTTCCCGGCGTACTGATTCTATGTAAGCTTCACAGATGTTCAGCCAGATAGCATCACAAAAACACAACATTTTGAAGACAGGAGAGCCAGTTGTCAAAACATTGTATTTTTATGACGCTATCCAGCTAAACACCGGGAAGTTTACATTGAACTGTTGTCTTGTCCCATATAACAGACCATGTTGCAAGATATGTAACGTACAACATGCTTCCACTACCTTCACCAAAACTGTTATTAGGGAAAGCTTTCCCATGAAAGGACATGCAAAAAAACCCCAGTGTAATGTACCATTTAACTTGCAACTACTGATCAGCTTCCAACATAGGTTTGATCACCAATCAACTATCTATAAGAATAAATGGCCACAGAAAAACTGTACTTTGTCAGAATCAGGCCACCCTGTAGCTGCCCATGCCACATCCCTTGGCACCAATAATTTTAATTCTTGATTTATTATTATAAATAAACATTCACCACATCACGCCAAAACAGTCTTGCAACTAACCATGGATAATACACTCCACTAACTGAACTGACAATGAGAAGTGCATGTGCAGCGAGCTGTGATGTGACTAGCTAGGGCAGAGCCACAATGTTACAAGGCAGTCTGCAGAAAAGGAACTATCGAGCTAAGGAGTGAGAGATCTTGGAACTAGTTCACATAGTTTATCTGTAGGAGTGCTCTTCCAAACTAGTTCATTTGCGAACTACACAAGACTAATGGGAACAACCATGGGGCTGTCTAGTGTAACAAGGATAAAATATGAGTAAACTACAAGTTGGTTGAGCCTATAGGTTCTACTGACGCGTGTTCTGGAAGGGACAGGGAGAATTTTGGGAAGGATGTGCCTCACTCCAGAGTAGATAGAAAAAAAATACTGCAAGATTCAACTGATGGATTCAGGGCCTGTGTGACCACGACTGGAGTGTGGTTGGTTTTAAAGTGTTTAGGGTAGTTGCTGGATTGTACTGGTTGTGATGTGATACAAGATAGTTGTTTCAGAGCTAAATATGGCAGATAATTGCAGCATTTTAGGGTTTGGATGATGATTTCTGTGTGACAAACTGCTGGGAAAAGCATATATGACAACCAGCCAAGAGAGCATTTGGTCAATGACAGTTGTAAAAATTCAGATTCTGTAGTCGGTTAACATATTTGTTGTGGACCAAGGTGCTAAGGTGGCCAATGGATAGGGACACATCCACATCTGGAAAAAGTGACCTGGGTGTGGGAATACAAACATGTTAAGTACAGATTTTGAGGTGGTTCAGGAACTTAAAAAGGTTACTTTCCTCAAGTGTCCAGATCATAAAAATATCATTTATGATCTTGAGCCTTATGAGGGGTTTCAGCTGGACTTTATCTAAAAATAACTGTTCCAGACAGCCAAGGAAGAGAATTGTGTAAAAAAACAAACAACAAAGGTGCCATTCAAATACCCAGAGCACTGCCACACATTTATGGATAGATTTTGTCATTGAAGGCTACATTAGCATGGAAAGTAGGCTGTTTGTGAGGGCATTGATGTAAGAAATGCTCCATTGCACAGAAACCATTGCTTCTGTACAAGATCCAAGAAGAAACTATGGGGCATCTAGGATTTCCTGCCTTTTGGATTTTTAGGATTAGGTATATTGTAGAGGTGAACAGATTTTTGGGAATAAGAAATGAGACAGACTGCATGGAGAGACCTTGGAGAGACCTATTGAACCTATGAATTCTTCAATCTTGCTGACAGGCTACAAGTCAGAAGATATTTCTATATGAAAATTGATGAAGGGCTTCAGCCAATTAGAAATGTGATTCATAACCTCTGTGGTTAAGCCCTTCTCTGCTGAAAAGATGATCAGATTGGGGTTGGTGTAAGGTTCTTTCGTGGCAAGAGTTTCAGCAACATAGTGCAACAGGTCCCAGTGAGCAGAATGGCTGACCCCTCTTTGCATGAGTAAGATTAAAAAATGTTGTGAAAAGTCATTCATATCTTTTTTTTAGTTCATTGCTGCCTTCCTACCTTCATCTTTGGTTTGTAATGGGTCTACTTTCCCTATACATGTACATTAAGGTAAGAAATTAAATGTGGAGGCAACATACCAACTTTTTTGGCATAAACATGACAAATATATTTTGAGGTACAGAGGTGTGACAAAATAATATGAACACCATGCGGTAGAGTACAGGTTGTTGCATGTTGGCACCAAAACTACCATGTGAATACTGTGATGCTCATGTACGGCGTAGTTGACATGGCAGGTATTGTAGGTTGTGTGTCAGTGTATTATGTCCTTTGTTCTCCAACAGTTATAACAAGCGATTGGTGAAAAGCGTGCCTTTGAAAGAGGGCAAATCATTGAAGCTCGGTTAGCAGGAGTGTCGGTGACGAAAACAGCTGAACTGTTTAACATGTCACGAGCGATAGTATCCACAGCAATGACAGCATACACTAAACATGACAAAACATCGTCGGCGAAGAGGAATAGTGCACAAAAACCAAAGTTAACCAACGGACACCGAAGATCATTAAAAAAGATTGTGGCCAGACAACACAAAACTATTGTGGCAAAAGTGACAGAAGAACTCAACACACACCTGAGTAATACTGTTTCGACATAAACAGTACAGCAGGAGCTCCACAAAGCTAACATTCATGGAAGGATTGCAATTGAAAAACCCCTAATAATGGCAACCAAAGCGAAGCTGTGAAACAAGTGGTGCTACGATCGTAAAAACTGGAGACTTGATGATTGGAAGAATGTGGTATGGTCCAATGAATCATCATTCACATTGTTTCTTAATAACGATCGGGCTTATGTATGGAGAACACCAAAAGAATCCTACAATCCGGACAGCATGCATACTGCAGTCAAGCATCGTGGTATTCAGCTGGTCCTCTCTTTCACATCACTGGCCGAAGCCGGACGACTGCAAATGAATCTCACATCATCCTCAATGATGAAGTTCTTACTATGACTAGAATACTGCTGCCAAACACTGCCATCTTCCAAGATGATAATGCACCCATACACACAGCCAAAAAGGTTCTGTCCTGGTTCAAGGAGCATCAGAACATCACCAAACATCTTCCATGGCCAGCACAATCACCAGACCTCAATATAATTGAAGCGTTGTGGGGGAGTTTCCGAGCAGATTTCCACCCCTATCATCATTGAAGCAATTGGCGGATGCTTTGTTACAAGAATGGGACAACATTCCGTTCAGACACTCTACGGATTTATTCCGTGAAGAATTGCGGCTGTTCTACAAGCAAAAGGGTCCCAACACCATATTAATGAATCAGTGCATGTAAACGTCAGGGGTTCATATTATTTTGTCCAACACCTGTATTTTCCAATATGGTTCAGATTTTTCAAAATAATCACAAAGAAAACACAGGATTCTTGTTGGGTGGGTCAATGTGGAATGAAGACAAAAGCCAAGAAGAGTCATCTTATTAGACATACAAATAATAATAATAATAAAATTGTTTGATTTTAGGGTGGGGACAGAACTGCTTTTTGAAGGCTTAAAGCATAAATATCTTGCCATAACATTTAATGATAAATTTAACTGATCAGAACACATTGGGCAGATGGTAGGAAAAGGCTTCAAAACCCTTCATTTATTGGAAAGAGGAGGGGATGCAGCAGAGAAGTAAGGGACCATTGCTTGAATATGATGTGTCTTTGGGACCCACATTTTAGGTAACTAACACAGGAGTTGAAGGGGGTGCAAAGAAGGGCTGCTAGATTTGTCTCTGGAAATTATTGCAAAATGCAATCAGTAACTGATATGATAAAAGAGCTGGAATTGTATTCACTGGAAGACAAATAGTGCTGGGAGGTGATGAGGCATGGAAAGATATTGGTGGAAGAATTAAGAGAGGTGCAAGGAAAGGAAAGGATGACCATGACCACAAATGGGCACTCAATTTGAGGCATAATGGTTTGGGAAAATTTTCTTTTGTAGATAAGGGAGTCAGTGATTGGAATAAATTACCAAGCAAAGTAGTGAATAATTTACCAAAAATGCTGAAAGAACTTGAAACCACTATTCACACAGGGCTGAAATAAACAGAGGCAAGAAAAGATAAAAAATTGGTGTGTAGGGAAGTTGCCACTGGAGTGTGTGCTTCATCTCAGTAAAATCTTACTAATGTATCTAAAAAAAAACATGATTTTCACTGAAAACCCTTACAAAATGTAAACAGAAATTAGTATAGAGACAAGCCAAAGCAATTCAAAACACGTCATTTTGATCATATAAATCCTCGCCAGTGGCTGTCACCACTGATTTGCTCAGCTCCTTGTTCCCACACTACTGTATGGAAAAATCTTCATCAGTTGAAATTTCCAAGTTAACCACCTCTTGATGCAAACCATTTTCCATCAAAGAACTATGAAATATACTCAAAGGGAATAATAATACCACTCCTGGTGATGAAGTACTGTATTCAATGCCAGAAAATGTTCCAAACTGCGGGAAAGATATCTACATACAGATCATGAACATATGGATGAACATATTTCAGGTGCTGCACTCAAAATGACAAGGCTTATGATCCTTAAATCGAACAAGAATCCACCAGACAGCACCTTGAATCAACCAAATTTTCTCCTTTTGTACCCTTGAAACCTTAAAATGCATTATAAAAAACAGACTTGAGAGGTGTATACTCTCCTACTGGCAAAATAGTTCAGATTCCACAGAGGCAAAGATGCTTGCAAAATAACAGCTCACTAAATGAACGCCATTCAGCTAAGAATTAATATTTCATAGCCCTATTCACCGATCTGATAAAGCATATAACAATGTTCTGTTGCTTGCTTAAAAATTAAGGCATGTGGTGCTAACTGGACACCTTTGTAAGCTAACTTGATAGTGCTGCTCAAAAACAGGAAATTTTTCATTCTCGGTAAAAATAAAGTACGTGGGCCTAGAACTACAAGTACAAGCTTACAATAAGGGTCCATATTATCATCATTACCTTTTAACATCGACTTTAGTGATTTTTTTGAGAATCTAAAACTGGATGTCAAGTTGCTCAGAAAGCTGATGACGCATGGAAATTTTCTGACATTACAGGCTTGTAAAGATGCCTGATGCTCATTAATCAATAGTGTTGTGATATGGATGGCATGCTGTGACCTTCATCTTTAATGACAGAAGTCTGCTGTTAGTACATATACAAGATAAGACACTGGCTACCAGTGCTCGAAATTGACCGGGCGTTAGGTGTAATTACGCCTGAATATCTTCGTTTTACGCCTGCAATCTCCGTCAAAGACGTAGAAAATACTCCTAAGTATCAAAACTTAAAAAATTACATTTCGGAACTTGTTTTCAGTTAGTTTTGCGTGTTGAAGGTTAAATTCTAATAATTAATTTCAATTCTTGTCGTTTTGATCTATTTCAATGTTTCCAATAATACATTTCTGAAATTCAGAAGTGGCAACATTGTAGGGGGAAGTACCGCGAAGGGAGGGGGGAAAAAAAACAATTCTAGCATGTGCATTATTCTTCTGTTATTCGCTTAACAAAGGATCTAAAGATGTCTCGTAAAATTACTGACTTTATACCATTTGTAAAGACAAGTATTGGTGATAGAAGTGTTACAAGTACTGATAAACGAGGACTGCCAGAAAATGAAGAAACATCAGCTGCTGACAAATCATCAGGCCCTTCAGCTACGGCCAGTAGGCCTGCTCCAGGAGGTCAACAAGCAAATAAACGATCAAAAACAGTTCAAGATTTATCAGCTACTATGCCTGCTGTTACCACCAGTACATCGATAACTAATGTTGTGGGTAAACACACATTAAGTAAGTGGCAAAAAAGTTTTCCTTGGTTATCAGTAGAACAAGGCAGCGAAAATAGTATATTTTGCGTCATTTGTAGGCAGTTTGCGAATTCATCTTTAACGAGTTTCGTAAATGCAAAGGTTATATCTAGATTAGAAACAGTTAAAAAACATAACAAAAGTGAAGTCCATCAGAATTCATATGCGGCAGATGTGGCAAAAAAAAAAAAAAAAAAAAAAAAAAAAAAAAAAAAAAAAAAAAAATATTGCAGACACCGTTAGCTCTTACGCTGAGTGCCATGAGTGACAAAGTACACCAAAAAATGTGTGTTTTATTTAATACTGCTTACTTCGTTGCAAAAGGCAACTTTGCGTTCACAGATTACCCATGTTTGTTAGAGTTACAAGTTAATCGCGAAGATATAATCAGAAATTTCTTAACAGGATTAACAAAATGTTTCGAAGATCTTCGAACTAATTCCATGTTTAAAAATATAAACATTTTTGATGCAATTAACATTCCAAATGAGGATATATTAAATTATGGAGTAAAGGAGTTTGAAGAGGTCCTCAAGGATTTACCTGCAGCAGTGACCATAAGCAAAGAACAAGCTTCTGATGAATTTCTGCGCTGGAAAATATGGGCTAAGGACAATAAATCTCTATGAAGTCGTCAGCTTTGGAACAGAGTATATAGCGAAAATAGTGAAGACAACCAATATCCAAATTTATTAAAAATCATTTCATGTTACCGTGTGCTTCCATTCACCACTGCAATATGTGAGCGAGGTTTCAGTGAGCTTAACAACATGAAAACAATGAAATCAATAACCATGTTAAATTATTTCACAATTTTGGTATATGATGTATTGGCACATGCAAATCATATTAATCTGTTTCTGGGTCTATTTATAGTTTTAAACTGTGCTGGAGTATGTTATAAGCTATAATATCTGTATTTTCATAATTATAATATAATTACGCCTAACATTTTCATTTTACGCCTGAGTCTGAAAGTTAGGTGTAACAAATACGCCTGGATTTAAAAACGAATTTCTAGCACTGCTGGCTACCACAGGTGACAATTACAACTCTGTGGCCTTGTTTATTCCCAGTAAAGAAATCAGTATCCTACCTGGGACCAAAGAATGATCCCAAAATCAAATGGTCAAGCAACATCAAACATATACATGAAAAAAAGTGATGGTCAGAATAATTTGTTCTATAATCAGAAAATCCTGGTGTAAAACTTGCAATAATGTGCTCCAGTTCGATAATACAGCCACATTTTTACTGTGGTAATACATGTTTTTGGTCCACATGCAGAAAATTATTCAAACAGACAGATAATTTATGCACCAGGATAATGACATCAGCTCTGAAAAATGCTGTAGTGGTAGAATGCCTGGAACCACTGTTCAATATTTGAAGACCATTCCTCAGCGAAAAGTTTGTTTGAAACACCTCTAAGTAAATTTTAACCCGTTCCTGATAAACAATATCAACATCACTGATTCAGTGTTCGAAACAAAGCTACTGGATGAAGAAAATCATTTCTCCTCAAGTCAGCACCTACACTGACTTAAATACAGCAGTAGTACAATTTTTTTCATTATATCCAACCTAAATTTAGAGCCTGTAAATGATATTGGACATTAACTTGACATCAACTTTATAGAAGGAAGAAAAGGAATAATGAAATTCTGACTGACTTCATTGCAAGACAACCTGGAGATTCAATATGATTGCACACCGATGGATCTAAACCCAAATATTATACAAGTTGCGCGTTCAGAATGGTACTTAGATCAAATTTATTTATACAAAAGTAAGTACTGAAGTAAAGTTCAATGAAAAAGCAGGCTATCTGGTTGAGGCAGCAATATAAAGTAGGTCGCATCCCAGAAATGAAGAATAGAACTTCATGAGAAACAAACAATCTTCATAAAGGTTAATTCCATACAGCTAAAACTCACAGTTTCATTGGCACAGCACCTCTCTAATCACTAAACGAATGACGACATTGATTTCCAGACTCAAATTCAACCAAAATGATTCCAAATTATACACAACTAACAAGGTCAGTTAACCATTCTGTGAATGTCATGGAAGAAGGGTGGGAGATGTAGATCACTTATTCCTTCTACCTCATCGACTTCCAAAGACACCGCGAGGAACTTCCCACTAAGATCCAGCACATCCTTAACAAAAACAAAATTAACATCATTAACTGTTGCCACTAAAAAGGATATTTACATACAGAGATAGAATTTCATATTTTGCCAATCGGTAAAGATTTAAGTGATATGGAAAATAAAGTGTTGATAAACATATAAAATCCATGGAATAAAATTTATGACTTAAATATTTAAAATTTGTTCTCATTTAGTGCTCTGTTTTATAAGTTTCAGGCACAAAGGTGGGATGTCGACATGCTTCTAGTCTAACCTTGACGAGGCAGACCAACCTAAATTGCATTTGTAACTCTAACAAAAACATTTCTATGTAACCTCAATCCTCTCGCAAAACAAAATTAATTTGTAATTAATTGTAAACTAAAGCTATGCAACTAGCTGTATCAGAAATGTCTGTGAAACGGGCACATGGGTTCAGCAGGAGTTATTCATGTGAATCTCTGTTAGTGGGCTACATATAACATTTTTCTGATGAAATACACCCCAAATAATTAGTTTTCAAAGTAAATAGTTACACCCATCACAACTCTTTACCCTTTCTATCTTCAATCACCTACAGTTCTGTCAACACATCATGCTCTCAAAAAATTACAAAGTCATGTGTTAGTAATTTTGCTTTTTGTGCCACTGCAGCCAGTCTCCCAGTAAGTGACAGATTTAATTTTCCTAGTTTGTATTCATAGTGTCTGTTTATCATCATCAAAAGGAAAGTATGAAATTAACTGCTGTTCTGTACATATTTTACGCTGCAATTATTGCAGTCTTTAATGAAAATTCATCCAGTTAAGGAAAAGCACATTAAATTCAGAAGTACGAAGATCTAATAAATTTTTCACTTTTTATTTGTGTATATTGTGAATTGCATAAAAAGAAGAATCTGACACAGGAATCTTCACCTTCTATATTCATTAAATACCATCTGCATGTTGATTACGCCTCAAATGTTTGCAAAAATGGAATTGAAGAAAGCATTGCTACAGACAGAGAGAGAGTGTTTTAACAAACAAGTAATAATAATGAACATAAAGAAAAAATGCTGGTTATATGTTTACTTTATATAAAGGTACCTCATTATAATAGTTGGTTATGAGACGTTACAGTCTGAAAAAATTAGTTTCCTGTGATTATAAATTAACAAATCAAGGTCTTTATCTGAAATGGTTTTACAAGTCCAAAATGGTTATGAAGGATGGGATCTGAAATTATGCCGTAATGCACAGGACTCGAATTTAGTTTTGTCAAAGGAGTGTCACAAACAATGCTGAAATAAAGCAAACAAACAAAAAAAACTCGATAATTATCTGCTCGAACATCTTTTTCTTTCACAATAAAGCTGTAACTTCACTTACAGTTACTGACTGTGAATACACTTATCTCAATTGGAAAAAATAAGCATAAATAATAATACTTTTATACATTTATTTAAAGCAAGTAAGGATAGGGAAAAAGGCCAGTCACTAATCACAGATGAAGACAGGAGGGCCAGGACGAACAGTGTTTTTGTGTTTGTCCTGGCCCTCCTGCCTTCATATGTGGTAAGTGACAGGTTATTTTCCTATCCTTCCTCGTTTTCACTGCGTAACAGAATTTTTACTGTAACTATATATATATTTAACAGTAAAGCATACCAGTCAAGAAATTCGTGTGATGATGGCGTGCAAATGGTACAATTTCTCAGACACATGTAACAAAAATGACTGCTCTTTCCTCAAAGGCTATGAATTTTTTGTTTATGATGGTATGCATTGTCGACAGCATTAGAGGGGGAATGGATTGGAGGCAACGAATGGGATGGGATTCAGCAATGGCCTTTTGAAGAAAAGACCAAGACAGAAACAGAACATAATACAATGGTCACAAGACATGACATTAGTTAGTGAAGGCTATATATTATTTTTCCTTTTTAGAGCTTTATACCTTGTAAATGTTAGTAGAGGATGGAGAGGGCTAAGGCAAGGAACAGGAAATAATTTGGTCTTGGTTCTTTTGTAGGAACCATCCTGGCATTCGGCGGGAGTGATCTGGGAAACCATGGAAGGTCAAGAAAGAGATTTGAGCCCACATCCACCAGAATGCCAGGTCGAAGTATTTATTTCTACCTGGTTCTTCTACAATGTAATGCTACCTCAACCACTTGTTTACTGTAGCCCTGAGAAAAATAAACAGGATACAGTTATTTCCTGTAATAGTAGCTGATAAAAACTACATTTTTTTGTTTTGCTTATGGCTTTACGTCTGTTTGAGGTCATTAGAGATGGGAAAGGACTAGGGACAAAGAACAGGAAGGAATTTTGTAATGGCCTTTTGTAGGAAGCATCCCAGCATTTGCCTGGAGTCATTTGGAGAAACATGGAAAACCCAAATCTGGATGTCCGGAAGTGGATTCAAACCATCGCTTTCCTGAATGCAAGGCCAGAGCGTTTACCGCTCACCCACCACGCTCTGTATGATGTTAAAATTTACAAATATGTTAAGTAAACTTAATTTCACACCCACATGCACCGATATTAGTAGAATGTTATGCTATGAAATCACTTACTGCTGGTACTGATTGTATTCGAAATGTATTGCCACTGGATAGTGATGAAGTAGCACTGTTTGGTGTGATGGTTGACCCATGTGTTGTTGGCACTGGTCCCATCCGCAACAACTGATACTGCCCATTTTCAGTCTTCAACAACAAGTGACCTTGTGTTCCTGGTTGTAAACCCTGTAGCGCTTGCAGTGTTATTTGCTGAAAATAAAATTTTGTTTGTGAAACTAAAGGCATCATTAAGTGAACATTCTGAAATCACTTGTTCAAAACAATGGAAAATACAGAGATAGCTATGGTAACTAAAAAAGAGTGGGAAAATTACTATCACATGATAGGAAAAAACCTTTTACATTTCATGAGAATCCCCTTATAAAAATGCAATGTAGAATCTTCCATCATATCATCGTAACAGTTGACCTAAAACATAATTATTAACTACAATAAAAAAAAATTAAAAATGACTCCATATTAAACATGGGAAATATCACACTTACTCATCAAAAAACAAGGAATAGTTCTAATAATATCAAACAAATACATTTCCTGCATTAGGATTCAGCATGTTTAAATCTATTTTATATATAGACTGTAATAGGCCTTTAATTGCTTTATTATTATCAGTGCCCTTCTTCACATTTTATAGGCCTATATTAACCGATAAACGAAAACCAGTTTCTCTGCACGTCGTTAGAATTTTCCAGTTCTTTTGAAATTTATTTAATTATTTTGCTTCTGGCTTTACACATAGTCGATGACAGTAGAGGCAGTACAGAACTGGGGGAAAGGAACAGAAAGGAATTCAGTCACAGCCTTTTGAAGGAAACACCTCGGCGTTCACCTGGAATGATTTAAGGAAAACATGGACTATTCAAATCCAGATGGCTGTACAGCGATTCAAACCCATGTTTTCCGCAAAGCAACGCCAGAGAGTTATCGCTCACCCAGTTTAAAATTTATGATATCACTGATATTGTATTCGGTGTTGATAAATCTGCCGTGTGTGCTTGATTAGTTATAGTGCATAAAACAGATAACTATGTAATCCAACACAAGATAGATTGATTTTATCCCTGTACAACCAGCAAGAATAACAACGTTGCTAAGCTTCTGGTGCATTTCTCAGACTATGGTAACTGGCATATGGGAAAGTAGTTCCATATCCTATAGCTCAAATTTCCAATTTTCCCTTTAATGTGGAAACAGACATAGTTATCCTTATAAAATAAGTACACAACACATTTTTTTTTTTTGTATCTTTACAATTTAAAATTTCTTTTTATATATATATTTGATAATCTGAACCCTAAAATTTCACCATGAAACATATACTTTCAAACAGGAAAAATAAATTATTTTGTAAGCCAAATTAACAAGGATAAATGCTTATACAACATCAAGATAAGTTCTAGTTCAAAGGTAATTCCAACATACCTAAATTAATTTCAAAAGACAACAAATATTTTGCAATTACCCGGAAAAAAAAACACTTCGATTGTTGATCAATTGAAAAAAAAAATGCTAAACATGGTTAAACTTGTAAAGGGCTGAAGTGACTTTTGGTTCATCAATTACTGTAGATTAAATTATAAGTTCAGAAATTCCATTTCCATGTTCATACCATAAGATTCATTCAAATTTATACTTAACTAACATACACTGTTTATCAATAACATGTAAAAGCAAACTATCAAAAAAATAAGAGACTTCAGGTTAGTATGAACAAAGGATTATTATTCTGTATTACCTGTTTCAACAAAAAGAATACATGGAAACATTATGATTTAGCCCATAGAGCAGTTCATTTCTGGATGTAGGTACCGTGTACATATTCTTATGCTAGTAGTATAAGTTCTGATTTTCAAGCTGTGGGTTTAGTGGAGGCTGTATCGGCTACAATGATAAATGACAGTATATGATGTGGCCAATTTAGTACTCGTTTTTAATTTAAATTACTTTCATAAGTGCAGCATTTCTGATGTCATTATTTCATTGCAATGTGTATAGATTCAACTTAAATCATATTCGGCAGAAGTGTGTGAGGAGTAAAGATTCCAACGTTTATTTCCAATTTAAATTGCTTTTAAAAGCACAGTAAATCCAATGTATTTCTGGTCTAGGGAACACAGGATAATTCGCTGTCAATGGAGTCACTGGTGTAGGATTTGTAATGAATAAGAAAGTAGGGAAGCGGGTGAGTTATTATATGAACAGTTTAGTAACAGGATTATTTTCATGGGGTTAGAAACTAAGCCCGCCCCAACCACGTTAGCACAAGAGTATATGCCAACGTCACAGGAAGATGACAAAGAAATAGAAAAAATATACACCGAAATTGAAGAATTAATCCAATATGTGAAGGGAGAGGAAAATCTAATAATCATGGGTGATTGGAATGTGATAGTGGGAGAAGGAAAAGAGGGGAATACTCTAGGCAGTTTTGGTCTAGGACACTGAAATGAGCGAGGAAGCAGGTTGCTAGAATTTTGTGGAAGATGTAAGCTAGTAGTGGCAAACACACTGTTTAAGAACCATACAAGAAGGATATATAGCTGGAAACGTCCTGGGGATAAAGGCAGATATCAGCTAGATTATATCATGGTCAAACAGAGATTCAGGAATCAAGTTCTAGACTGTAAAGCATACCCAGGAGCAGACATAGACTCTGACCATAATTTGATAGTCATGGAGTACAGGCTGAAATTCAAGCGAATAAGAAAGTGGCATAAGCAGAACAGACTCGAAGGGAATAAACTGAAACAATCTAGTATGAGAGAAAAATTTACAGAAATGGTAGACTTAGGACTAAGAAATAACTCTGAAAGGAGTTCAACCGAGGACGAATGGAGTGCATTAAAGACTGAAATGATGAAAGCTGGTGAAGAAACATAGGGTTTTATGGAACAAGCTGCCAGAAAACCTTGGATCGCAGAATAACTTTTGGAGCTGATGGATCAGAGGAGAAGGTACAAAAATGCTCAGGATAATGCGGGAAGAGAACAATACAGGCAATTTAGAAATCAAATAAACATGAAATGCAAAAAAGCAAAAGAAAAATGACCAGAAGAAAAGTGTGAAGAAGTAGAAAAGGAAATGATCGTAGGTAAAGTAGATGTTGCATATAGGTGTGAACATTAAAGCCGCTGATGGGAAACCTCTTTTAAGCTCAGACGATAGAGCAAACTGATGGAAGGAAGACATTAAGAAACTGTATGATGGGGATGACTTGAACAATAGTGTAATAGAAAAGGAAGGCGATGTACAACATTGATGACTTAGGAGATCCTGTTTTGAGGACAGAATTTAATAAAGTTCTGAATGACTTGAAAGCAAATAAGGCAGCTGGAATTGATGAGATCCCTGCAGAACTTCTTAAATCCCTAGGAGAAGAAGGAATCAAAAGATTATTCAAGCTGATATCAGAAAGTTATGAAACAGTTGGAATTTCTATTCCAACTGATTTTAATAAAAATATCATTTTCACACTTCCGAAGAAAGCACAAGCTGACAAATGTGAGAATTATTGCACCATTAGTCTATCATCATAAGCTTCAAAATTACTGACCAGAATAATATACAGAAGAATGGAAAGGGTAGTAGAAGACATAGTAGGTGAAGATCAGTTTGGGTTTAGGAAAAATTGCAGTACAAGGGAAGCAATTCTGGCTTTAAGATTAATACTTGAAGGGCGGATCAAGAAAAACAAAGATACTTTTATGGCATTTGTTGATTTAGAAAAAGCTTTTGATAATGTTATGTGGGACAAGATGTTCAAAATTTTAAAGAAGTCAGGCCTAAAGTATCGAGATAGAAGAATACTTTACATACTATATAAGAATCAAGTGGCTGTAATAAAAGTAGGGAATCATGAGAGACAAGCATCAGTTACAAAGGGTGTGAGACAAGGTTGTAGTCTATCCCCGTCAATATTCAACTTGTATGTAGAGGAAGCAATAAAGAAAGTAAAAGAAAAATTTCCATGTGGCATAAGTGTTCAGGGAGAAAAAATCAGTATGTAACGATTTGCTGATGACATTGTCTTGTTATCAGAAAGGGCATAAACAAAATACTGAAGGAAGAATTTGGCCTGAATATAAATCAAAGAAAGACTAAAGTGATGAAATGTAGCAGAAATTATACAAATACTAGCAGATTAAATATGAAAAACAGGATCGAATGCAATTAGAGAAGTAAGTGACTTCTGTTATTTGGGAAGCAAAATTACAACCGATGGCCGAAGCAGGAATGATGTTAAAAGCAGAATAGCACTAGCATAAAGAGCCTTCATGAAAAAAAGAAATCTTTTAGTTTCAAATATTGATCCAGGAATTAGAAAAAAAAACTTTTTAAAACTCTTTGTGTGGAGCACAGCAACTTACGGTAGCGAAACATGGACTTTACGAATATCGGAAAGAAGGAAAATTGAAGCATTTGAAGTGTGGTTCTACAGAAGAATGCTGAAAATTAAGTGGACAGACAAAGTAAGAAATGAACAAGATTTGGAAATGATGGATGAGGAAAGAAGCTTACAGAAAGAAGAGACAGGCTGGTAGGTCATATTTTGAGAAGACATGCTGGATTGGTTAATTTTCTGGTGGTGGGAACGGTCGAAGGTAAGAACTGTAGAGGAAGACAGAGATTAAAGTATATGAAGCAGATAATTGAGGACTTGGATTGTAAGGGATATGTACAGATGAAGAGGTTAGCACACAATAGGAAAGGAGGATTGCATCAAGCCAGTTGAAAGACTGATGACAGTAAAACAAATAATATACAATGTAGTATATACTTCAGACACATGTAAATAGCCCCTCCATGTGCAACCAATTTGTGAACGTACCCAACGACTACTATGACAACTACCACTACTCTCCCATGCCAGTGCAAAGATAATACTGGCAATTCCAAGTCATAGACAGATTATCTTCCATTATTTCTTTTCTGTTATCAATTTCTTTACTGGTTTCATACCACACTGCATCTCTACCTATTAAAAAAGTTACTTTTAAAATGAGCAGCTCAAACCAATTACATGAACACCTACTTGGAAAATAGTAGTCCTAGCAGTGTCACATAGTTCTATAGAGATAGAATTAGTTTTATTTGTATCATAGAGCTAAAATTATGGCTGTTATGCAAAGAACGGCCAGTAGAAAGAAAAATGTTATTTAGGGATGAAAATGTGATAAAACGCATTCCTTAGGCACTATTATTCAAAAAATAGTGTACCCAAAGTTGATTAAACAGATAGGGCAGAAGCAATACTACACAAAAGCGTTGGGTTACGTGCAGTATTAGCCAATGTGTAGCAGCCATCATTACTGTAAATGCAGTACAAATGTTGATTTTCAAAGAGCTGTATTGGCAGAAGGTATGGTTAGGTTAAAAAGCCGCCTGGACCAGAATTACGATTAATTCCATGGAGTATAGTGGATTTTGAACAAGCGACTCGAGACGTCTATTGTTGCTAATTCAGTAAGATGCTTAATTGTGTTTAGGTTAAATGGCAGCCTTGATCAGAATGACTATTAATATTTGGATTCTGAGTGAAGAAGACAACAGCTACACCAAATTCTGATTATAATTACGTCACAAGTGGGTCAAGATGTCTATTAACACAAAGTAAGTAATGTGTGTAACCATATGTTTTGAAGTGGATTACACCTTTGTTACATATTTTAAGGCTTTCAGGTACTTTTTCCCTCAAAGAGTAGGGCCCTATGTGGCAAGGAAGCAGCTAGCCGTATATTCAAGCCAAATTAACAGTTTTTTCTATTGGCCATACTTTGCACAGTAATAAAAATTAGAGTATATAAATGATACAAACAAAACTACTATATGCAGTACATTAAAAAAGCAGTCTAATGCCAACACTTACAGATACATGTGTTGACAGTAAAATGATTGGGTACATAGATATTTCAACATTTCTAATTATAGTGCACTTGTCACTGATAGCTTTGCGAAGTAAACACTTGGGGTTTACTGATCGTAATACCATTAAAACAACTTTCCGTGACACTAATTAACAATGTAATAATACTGCAGAAGTCAATTCCTAGACAAATAGTTTTCAAACTTTAATTAGATTGGAATGCACCCTGTACCAGCATAACACCCCAGAACTAATTTCTGAAATAATTTTTACTTTGGAGAGTGTTTACAGAAGTTTCTTGCTGGTTCAAGGTGTATTACAGGGGATTCTACGATAATCATGGCATCGCAATTTGATGGTAGATTCTTACTTAACTCGACGAGACAAATCAAAAGTGAGGACATTTTGTTATCTCGCTTAGTTCTCGAGACATGTGTCAAACATGAGGAGGTTAAGTCAAAATGTGGCCTGGACTAGAAGAAACATTTCACCAAACCCAAATTCGATGGTGGATTCTTCTATAACTCAACAAGACAAATCGAGGCAGTAGTAAAATAAGAACGAAGTAAGGAGGAATTGTTTTATTCATTTGAAATTTGTCACACACGTTCCTCAGTTCATACCTTTTGAGAAAAGTGTACACGAAAGCAAAATGAAATGTACCATAGACGTGATGTCATACGAAAGTTACAAAACAATGTAGTTAAACAGTAGAGACCGCCATTTCCATTCAAGTTGTACAAGCCAAAGATAGTATCTACACTCTATTGTAATGAATGTAAATCACTGTCACGTTTTGGTGATAGCAGACCAGCTTGAAGAAATAAGTAATTTGTTACAGCAAAAAAGTGAAGAATTTAGTTAATAAATTAAGGTCGCCTGACTTTTTTGGTGGCAATATACTGGCATGGTAGTTAGGTTGTAATGCAGCCTGGACCCGAGTGAAAAAAAATCTGTATATAACAGTATTAGATGTGAGGCATGAGTTTAGATTCGTTGCTGTAGATTGCAGATACTATCTTTGGCAAGAACAATTTGACTGCAAATCACTGTTTTTTTTTTACAAGTAAAATGCAAAATTTCGTAACTTTCGTGAGGCACCACGTCTAAGGTATCTATCATTTCGCTTTCATGTACACTTTTTCTAAAAAGTATGATCACAGGAACAAGTGTCACAAATTTCAAGCGAATAGCACAACTCCTCACCTCATTCTTATTTTACAGTCACCCAAATCGAAAGAAACAAATAAAAAATTTTGATAACTTGCCTAGTTCTCAAGAGGTCCAAATAAGGAAGTAAGGCTGGACCAGAAAAAAAAAAAAAAAATCGCTAAATCCACAAGGGACTACAAGCTGGACATACACAACAGGTGTCTTGTTTTCTTACTAGCAGTTGTGATAAATATCAAATGTCAAACAGAAAGGTCACTAAAAGTACAAGGATTATTTTTGACATTCGATATCTTTGGAACTAGGCAATATATCAAAAATTTTTATTCTTAACTTTCGATTTGTTTCGTGGAGTTACATAACAATTCATCATCAAATCACGGCACCACAGTTATGATAGTGCTGTCGTATTAAAACCTAATTACTGCTTGAAAATAAGGGATTACTGGAGATCGCGATTGGCATCATAATACTACACGGGTCAAATGCAAGACACCGCTAGAAACACTTTCGGAAGTACATTTAACAGTTCCTTGCTGGTCCAGGCTGTATTACAACCTAATTTCTGCTTGAAAATAATGGTCCAGGCTGTACTGCAATGGAATTATTGCTTGAAAATAATACGTCTTGCGATTGACTACAGCAGTATTCTGACATCACTGAACGTTGTTGTAGCGGAATCGCGATCTCTAATAGACCCGAAAATAATATGTCTTGTGAGCAACTACTGCAATATTATCACATTACCTTCCATGATGGAATGTTGTTCTGGCAGCACTGTTATCTTCAGTAATCCTAAAATGTGTATACTTTTTCCAAATTATCTCAGCGATTTCAATTTCACTTTCCTACGTGACCAACAGTCATTTACATTATCATCACAATGCATTGACAATATACTCACCCCTGGTTGTCCTGGTCTTGCTCCAACCACGTGTGGAGCCCCAATAACAACTCGCTGGGGCATACTCTTCTGTCCCTGTTGCCCAGGTGTTCCTAACCTAACTGTGTTTACATTGACAATTTGTACATTGGCTGGTAAAATTGCAGGTGAATTACCAACTATTGTTGGTGATGTTCCAACAGTATGAGTAACAGGTTTTGCTAACGTCACTACACCCGACATTCCAGAACTAGATCCAGATGTCGTTCCAACAGCTGTGTTTACATATGAACCTGCCAAGGTCATTGTAGTGTTTACAGTCATTGGAACAGTAACTAAATTTGCACTTAACGGAGCACCTTGGGAGGTATTAGAATTTCGACTAGCTTTTATCACTAAAGCTGTTCCAGGTTTTCCATCTACATCAATAACACCACCGATTTTACCTGTCACATTTGTTCCGGTCTGTGAATGTGTTTGAGACACTATACTCTGAACACTTGATGTGACAGTATTTAACACAGAGTGCGAAGGGAGAGAAGATATGCCTAAATTTCCGTTTGGGAGGGCTGTAGGTGGAAAGGTAACTCTACTGTTAATATTTACGCCACTAGTAGTAGTGTTTGTCTGATTTCCAGACGGATAAACAATCTTAACAGGTTCGTGAGACTTTGTAATGTTCGTTATGTTTGATTGGCTTGCACTTGACGTTACCTGATTAATGTACCCACTAGCAGGAACACCCCCATGGAGAGATGCAACAACAGTATTTACAACACTCGAATGAACAACATTACTACTTTGTATCGTGCTTGTAGAAATTGTTTTATTAGTATCTGAGTTTAAAATACTCATAGATCCTGGGCCACCGTTCGTAACACCATGTTTCTGTGTTGAGACAGTGCCCCCATTAGCAATAGCACTGTTCATATGATTCTGATTCACTGTTGCCGATGTTCCCTGCTGGTTGGGAACTGCAGGTGTTGTAGTAACTAACTGTGTCTCCAGTGATCCCACAATAGCACTGACTGCTGATTCATCAACGTCCGTACTGAGAGCTTCCTCCAGAAACTTAGCCGACGCCATTTTCTGACGAGCTCCAACTGTAAACTGAACTGCGCATGCGCAGCACACAATTCGTACCCACAGTGCATTGCCCTTCAAGCAACTCAAAAAGTGAATGTTACATCGCGTAATGTTTACGTCTGTTACTTTGTTAATGTCAATTAGTTTAGGCAACAATACTGATAAATACTCCTTCAACACACAGCCAGACTTAATATAAAACCACACGCAACAAATAAAAATTGTTTGGTTCATGTCATAAATGTAAGCCAAAGAAATAGTTAATGTTCCTCATTATTGACATCCATGTCCACGTCAGCCGCCATCGAAACTAACTCGCAACAGCTCACAATCGAAATTTATACCGAAGGCATAACTTAATTATACTAAAACTTCCTTGCTTACAGATTTTATTTTGTTTGATTTTAAAACAGTAATTTAAAATTGTTTATGTATTTTACTAAATTAAACTGAATTCTAACTGCTGTTGATGGGTGCATATCTCAAGTTGAGATATCTAAATATTAACAGGGTTCAGTCCTTTAAATCACTTAATGAGTATTAAGATGAAAGATAGGAATGTGTCTCAAAAACATACCAAACCTGTTTTGTAGTATAAGCGGTGATACTCTTATAAACTAATAATACTAGTCATGGAACGTAATTATTGCATAGTCATTAAAATTGTACAATTTATAACATAAATTTTTAAGCCAACAAAGTAATATATTAGTCAGATTTAGATGATGTCTTTATGACCAACAATACAAGGAAACCCTCGAAAGCGGGAAAATAGAACCACAG
This sequence comes from Vandiemenella viatica, assembly GCA_031002005.1. Taxonomy (NCBI): domain Eukaryota; kingdom Metazoa; phylum Arthropoda; class Insecta; order Orthoptera; family Morabidae; genus Vandiemenella; species Vandiemenella viatica. The sequence goes on from JARYHS010013631.1 coordinate 27,037,375, forward strand.
AAGTTTTAAATCTATATCTTGTTTTTATTGTACTTGGAGTAAAACATGGCTTACTAATATTACCAAATCCTGATTTATCAAATTTTTATTTTTGCATTTGGAATTTAGATCAGACTGATATCATCACTGTCACGGAATTAAGATTGAGTAATCATACTTCAATTTACAATTTTTTCATTAAATGAGACTTCCAGTAAGTCTAAAACACTCTATCCCGATTATTAATAGGCCTACCTAAACGCCGTAAAATCCTTCTTGCATTCATTAGTAGATTTTAAGTAAATAATTTTATTCTGATGGATGTTTCACTCTCAAACACGAAGTTACGTCGTTAGTTGGAAACAATGTTTCACCATTAATGCTGAATGCCAATTTATTATTACACAACAAAATCAATTGAACTCCTCTTTTCCAGGTGCAAAATATATTTTAGCAATCGACTATGTTCATATGACATTTAAGATTTGTGGTGTTAATTAAAGAAATGGTTGTTTAGGAAAAAACAGACGAACAGCCCTGGTTTTTTCTTCTTTCTTGCTTCGCCTACTATCCTTATGCAAATATTTCAAACAAGATATTGTGCACATCCACGAAACTGCACTAATGTAGGAGATTGAAATGCAGGAAATCTTCAGTATTGCTAATAAAGCTTCTCTCTAAGCAGTACTTGTTCGCTTCATTTGTTTATTTATTTGTTGAGGCCAACTAGGACCACGTTAAGCTTTTGTGCATTTGGCAGCGAGTTTCATCTACTTTTGTACCCAGAACTCCTTCATTCATTTTGAATGCGCCTGTTTGCGCTCCTCAGTACAGAGTGTACCGCGTCTTCTGTTGGAGTGTTCCTCTCGGTTTGTCCCACTTGTCATTAACTTCTTCCGAAATATATCTCTGTTGAAATTATCTTCTGGTTCCAGTCTCATCAGATGAAGATCTTTAATATTTACGAACTAGGGAATTACAGTTTTGGGTCTGGAATCAAATAAATTAAAGATTTTTTTGTTAATTTGTTTTCCTGCATCCCTTTGAGATGGCCATAGAATCGTGCCCGTCTTTTGCGGATTGTTTCGGTGATTTTCTATATTTTGCTGTTGACTTCTTTGTTGGATCTCTTTTGATGGACACCATTCTTGAAGTTTGAACCCAGAATTCCTCTAATAATTTTTCACTCTTTTTTTCTCCAGTTCTCCCAAAAGTCCTTTATCGGCATTCAGGAACAAGGTTTCAGCTGCATACAAAACTACTGGTTTTAGAACTGTTTCATAATGACGTATCTTAGTATTTTGTGAAGATATTTTTTATTGTAGACCTCTCGCAAAGTTTGGTAGGCTATTTCTAGTATGCGAATCCTTTCCTGAATAGCTTCTTTGACCATTCCGTTTTCCATAATGATCTCACCAAGGTACTTAAATTTTTCCACTTGATTAATGTCCCCATATTTGGTTTGAAGTTTCGGTGGAGCATGCTTGAGTCATTAGTTTCGTTTTCTGAAAAGATATCTGTAAACTGGTTTGTTCAGCAATTTCCTTCAGCAAATAAATCTGCATCCTAACAGTTTCTAAGTCATCTGATACGATAGTGATGTCATCGGCAAAAGCCAGAGTGCCTATTGTGATTCCTTTAGATTTAGTTCCTATTCTTGATCGGCTGTAGTCAATTTCCTTTCATTTCGCTCACCACGTCTGAATGATCTTTTCAAGAACACAGCTAAAAAAGTAGTGGACACAGACCGTCACCTTGCCTGACTCCAGTTGTGACTTCAAAAGAATCTGACAAACTTCCTAAAAACTTAACTTTTGATTTTGTGTTTGTCAGTGTGGATCTAATTATAGCCAATAATTTTATGTCAACTCCAAATTCATTAAGGATGTTCAAAAACACTTAACGATCTATCGAGTCATAAGTTTTCTTAAAGTCCACAAAAACTGACACCTATTGCTTTACCTGAGCCTATAGTATCTGATGATCGTCTTGAGGTTGTGGATCTGTTTCACTGTTGAGAGACTTTTTCTGAAGCCCCCTTGGTATTCACCTATTTGGTTACCAACTTGGGATTCTAATATCTCCAGGATGGCTAGTAAGAGAATTTTGTATGTTGCCAGAAGCAAGGAAATTCCTCTGTAGTTGTCAACAATCTTCCTATTGCCTTTTTTGTGCAACGGGTGGATCAAAGCTGTTTTCCAATCTTCGGGTACAATTTCATTATTCAAAATTTCTTCTATTTGCTTTTGCAAGATTTCTATTGATTCTTCAGGGGCATATTTCCATAGATCTGCAGTTACGGAGTCTTCTCCAGGTGCCTTATTGTTTTTTAGTTTGGCGATGTGGTGCTTGATTTCATTTTTGTCGGGTGTTAAGGATAACGGGTGTCTGGATAAAGGTTCTTCTGTCTTAATAGGATTTACGGGCTTATTACAGATAAATAGCCTTTTAAAATGGTCAGAAAGGTCTTACAGTTTTCTTCATTTGATGTGGCCAGTGTCACATCTTTCCTTTGAAAGTACAGTGAAGGCGGTTTGTATCCTGCGATTTTTCTTTTGAATATTTTTTAGTACCCACTAATTTCATTTTTCTTAAAATTCTGTTGTATGTTTACAATAAGAGATTTTCATAACTACGTTTCTCGGCTCGGATCACTCTAGCTGTTTGGGCCCGTTGGGTTTTGTATGTTTCCCAATCGGTTTCTGATTTAGTTGTGTAGTATTTTTTCCATGCTTGTAGTCTTTCTTTGAGCACCAATTCACAGTTGTCATTCCACCAGGCGTGTTGTTTTTTCTTTATTTTCATTTCTGCGAGTTCCTTTGCTGCCTCAATAAGGTGACTTTTGGTTTTGAAAAAGTTGTAATCGCTTGGTCTCACCTTCTCCTGAAACTCCATGATTTGTTGCTTGATTTTATCATTGTCGAAGCGTGTGATCTGTTTGGGTGTTTTCCTATTGTTTGCGGGAATGGGTTTGAACTTGAATATTGACATATAATGATCTGAGTCTACATTTATGCTCTTTTTTACTTTAACGTTCATAATCTCAGGGCTATTTTTCCTGGAGATAGCAACGTGATCTATTTGGAACTCTCCAATGGCTTGGACAGGAGATCGCCATGTTGTTTGCTTCCTTGGCAAATGGCGAAAGTGTGTCCACATGACCTTGCAGGCTATGATTTTCGCAAAGGGAGACTAATCTCTTACCATTTTGATTGGTTTTTTTTTTTTTTTTTTTTTTTTTTTTTTTTTTTTTTTTGTGAGCAGGATAATATCCAACAATTTTTCGGTATTTCTTTTCTCACCCGAGTTGTGCGTTGAAATCTCCCAAAAGAATTTTTACATGGTGCTTGGAAACCATTGCTAGCTTTTCATCAAGTAGATCCCAAAAATTTTCCACTTCATCTGGATCTGATCTGTTTTATTCATTTGTGGGGGCGTGTTCATTTATCAGTGTGTAGATTTTGTTCGCGCACTTGATTGTTAATGTAGATAGCCATTCATTTACTGGTTCAAAGGTTTCAACTGATTCAAGGATTGTAGTTTTCACAGCAAAAGCTGTTTCAAGCATCAGTGACACATTAAGGATCCTTTCCTGGGCTCGACTCTTGAAGAAACGATAACCATCAGAATAGAAAATCTTTTCATCTGGGTACCGTGTATCTTGCAGTGCTATTACAGATATCTGGTATTCATGGAGGGCTCTAGTTAGGGTTTTTATCTTACCAGTTTGGGTCAGTGAATTTATATTGAATGTTGCTAGAAAAGTTTTGGATTTGATTCTGAGTTTGCGACTTTTAGGGACACTCCAAGACGCTCCAACTCTTCTTTTGCACGAAGCCGAGTCTCCCCCAGAATCCGAATGAGACTCTTGCGCCGCACCTTTGATGACGAGAGATTCATCCGAAGATTTACCCCATGGTCAATATTATTTAGAAGTTTTGCCATCATGCATGTTTGGCTTAAATTTTTTTTATGTCTACACATCCCTGTTGCAACTAAGCTTGTTAGCACTACAGGTTGCCTCATGGTGTTCTCTGGCTTATTTTACCTTCCTCCTTCATCCGTCATATTTGTGTTTGGTCCGCGAGAGATATTTTATTTCACTCAAGTCCTCCGGTTGGTAAACCGGTGATGACCTCCCTATCCGCCAACTGGGACGCGCCACGTGGGAGTGTTTTTTTTTATATATATAAATCAGAATATCAAATACCTAATCGAATCGCAAAGCCAACCTATTATAGATTATACAATGTAAACACAGTCGCGGTGTAAAAAATGATAGCGTTGCTGTCTGTCGGCAAGCATATGAACAATTTCGTACGTACCGGTATATATAATTGCAATGGAGGACGCGATGCGGTGGCAATTTTTCCACACTCACTTTCCTCCTTTCGTGTACCCCTTTACAAATTTTAATTTCCAATTCTTTCAGCATTTTTTTAAAATTGTTCATCACTTCCCATGATAATTTATTACAAACGCTGACAACCTTAACTATAAAAAAGATTTTCTCATCTCCCATTTCCCTGAAATAGAGGATCAGTTTATAGTCATGATAATCTTTATCTTTCCACGTGAAACTCCTAATTCTTTCATCTTTCGATGCTTCATCACTGTTATATGTCTTGTACACGCCTAGCACTAACTCCCTCCTCCTCCTATTCTCCAATAAATCCATACCCGACTCCTTTATCATATCAGTTACTGATTGTGTTCCGCGATTATTTCCACAAACAGATTTAGCTACCCTCTAGTGCTGTATTTGATGTCGAAAATGTATTCCCTATACTATCATATTTAAACAATTTTTTTTTACCCAATTCCTTCACCCCTATAGTATACCTCCTCCCCCACCTCCCCCCAGTTACCCTCTCGAATATATGAAGGATTTCGAAACCTTTTCCTAGCACCTGCTCAATGTGGTCAGCACAAATCTTATGCCAAGATATTAACACTTCTGGTCTTCAACAAGAATTTTTTTTCCATCCTATAGTCACAAAAACCTTTAGTTCTATTACTCATGTACGGTACTTAATCAGTTGAATCTTCTTGGCATTTTTCTTCATTCGATATTACCCTATACAACTAGTTATCCAGTATAGGTCACCCTACAGGTCTTTACACTCTTCTCCCATCTCGATCATATTATATAACATGGAGTCATCTGCAAAAAACCTAACTTCTGACTGTAAACTACTATCAGAACCATTATATAGTGAATGAATAGCAACGGTGCGAATGCACTACCCTCTGGCACATCAGTTTTGACTACTGCTTCATTTGTTACTGGATTTCTTATCATAACTTTTTGCTTTCTACCTTTTATGAATCTATCCAGCAAGTAACTTTTTCATCCACACAAGTTGATTTTACCTTACATAACAGCATTGTATAGCTCACTCTATCAGATACCTAAGAAAGATCTACTGCATCACTAACGACTAGACCTCCCTTGACCATTTCATCCCAAATAGCTTACATGTAGCCCACTAACTGAATATCTTAACTAAAAGTCAATTGTTTATTTGTAAACCAGTTTCTTTCCTCCCAGACATTTCCGATGTGGTTGAACTGCATTATATTTAACTGCGATGAATCGCGTGTTCCCGTGTTAATTTCTCTAGCCATCTATTTAATACTCTATTATTATTACCTTATTATCTTATATACTTTGAGTGTAAATTCCCCCACCCATATATTTTTGCCATTTACGAATTTTAATTTCAAATACTTACAGTGCGTGTGGTTGATTATTTGTATTGTATATCAATTCCTCCCTCAATTTACATACTTCTGATGCTAAACTAATCTTTTTGTAATTTTCAGTCATATCCGTCTCCCCTGCTTTACTCACCGGTATTACTGTCACACTTTTCTTGTCCTTTGGTTAGCAGCAAATCGCAGACTCAATCTAAATAACATTACAGTGTAAGGTGGAATTTCGTACCCTGCTACCTTTAATACACCTGTAATAATATTATGTTATGCTTTTTAGCTTTCTTAGAACCATTATGATAACCTCAGGATGAATATCAAATTCTACTTGTGTATACACGTGTCTCCTCTTATTTGCAGATTCCTATTCCTGAATCATAGTCCCTAATCGTTTTATAAAAGCAGCATTAGTATTTCCTCAGTTATTTCTTATCTATCTTTATCCGTAAATTTATCAATACCTACCCCTCAGTTTTCTAACATTGCCACAGAAATTTCTAAATGCATCATCCAATGATATCTGTCATAAACTCATCCTTAGCTACCCTGTCTGTTGCTATTAATACCTTGTTTAGTTGTTTCAAATGTTCCCTGCTGCCTTGCTGTCTCTTAACATGTTGTGTCCTCTGTTTCAAGCTTCTTTAGCTTCCCAACCTCCCTGTTATAGCATGTGAGTTCTATACTTTATTTATTTTTTTTTGTTTTGGAATAATCATTTCTTCTTTATTTTACATTATCTCCTTGTACAATTCCTACTTCGAAGCTACTACACTTGTGGCTTCGTTCCATATACTGAACCTTCCCCTGAAATCTCTCTTTATTTCCAAAATATATACCTTTTTTAGTGTACCTGTTATCACCTTCATTTTTGGCCAGTTGTTTAATGAATCTTCCAACATCCATCAGAACTGTTTCATGATGACTGACTCGTCAGTTACTTAAGACCCAACAAGATGTCATCAGGTTTTATCAGATAACTTACATGTCTTGTCCCCTTGTGCTCTGTTCTGCCACTTATATGAAGCTTCTTTCCGTTACTAAGGTATTTGCAAATCTCTATAATCAAACATGTTATTAGTTAACGATAATGAATCATGTTACAAGTGATGGCTGTATGGTTACATAACCGAATGTCAATAAATAAATAATAATAATAAAAAATCTCTATTCCCTTTTGTTAGTATGCGTATTTCCATACCCGTTGACACCTGGTAATTTAAATCTCCACCGATGATCACCATTCTACGTTCGCCTCTAAATTCCGAATATGTATTTAGTTTTGCCCCAAGGGCCTCATTTTCATCATTCATTCTTCCGCTGGGGTAAGCTATCAACATACAATTTTTTTTATCGCCCCAGAAAACTACTACGAGGCGTATTTTTTAAGTAATACCGTTTTGTCACACCGTGGCTGCAGCGCTACGGTCGGCGTTCCGCGCATGCGCAATGGGTACCTGCATCTCTTGCCTATGCACTGACGCCATTACTGTCTAATTCTTCCTTGTTTACGTTGTTCACTAAGTTTTTAAGATGCCTCCGATAATCGTGAGTCCCGCCCACTGTGAAGTACGGGCTGTTATAAGATTTTTTTGTGCTAAAGGCCTAAAACCGATCGATATTTATCGTGAGATCCGTGCAGTTTACGGACAAAACATTATGAGTGATGGAATGGTGAGAAAGTGAGTGAGGGTGGTTAATAAGTCAGGCGGCAGACTTCTATGAGGAGGGTTTTCAAAAACTGGTACTACGTTATAACAAGTGCCTTAATATTGAAGGGAATTATGTAGAAAAGTAGAGTAAGGTACAGGCTTTCATGTAAAAATAAAATTATTGATACATATTTGCACGACTTTTTTAATTTCAAAACGGTACTTACTTTAAAAAAAACATGCCTCGTATTAGTAACTCATAGCCATGACCTGTAAATCCCACTGATCTGTAGTACGACCAATATAAATACTCTTCCATCAATTAATTAATTAAATTAAATTGCAATGGAGCGAATGCTCCAGTGGTAATTTCCCTAAACACCCATCTTCCGCTTTCTCTGCATCCACCCACATTTACCCTTTAAAAATTTTAACTTTAAATTCTTTCACCGTTTTTGGCAAATTATTCATTGCACCTCTCAGTGGTGTACTTTATAACCATCGAAGAAAAGCTCATTGTACCATACTCCTTCCTTAAACCAAGACTATAATAGAGACCAATAGCATCAACACAAAGACTGTATCCTTATATCTACTTGTGATTTTTGTATCTCTATGAAGTGACTAAACTGTATTACTTTGTTCATTATACTCTTACAGTTCATAGGTAACAATGGCATAACTGGCTTTGCGATAGTTTCAGCATTACCCTTCACCTTCCAAGTTGCGACCCAGTCTTTGATCGTTCCCTCAGATTCATTTATTTCTTTAGCATTCAAGATTTGTTTCCGTTGAGTATCTGCATTAATTTATTTTTATCCTCTCACCAGCTGCCTCTGACCTAAAAAATGCATTGCATGTATCTGGAAGTGGGCTCCCTTAAAATTCAGAACGAACTCCCTTTATTCTTCTATTCAGATATAGGCCACACCTAGTGAAAAGCCACCTACCAACTGTGTCCACAGGAACAATACGCAAATCAGAACTAATGCCTTTTCCAAGCAGCATCTCAGTCTCCACGTTTACCCATTCATAGCGTGGTTCAGCTCTTGCCAGCCTTAGCGACTTAAACCTGCATCTGCTCTACCCTTGTATGGTGCGCCTCCTACACCACCTTCCTCAAGTTGTTCTCTGTATACTAAAACTGACATATAAATACTGTACGTCATCACCCTTCCCCCCTCATTATCAATACTCTGTACTCCTCAGTAATACCCTTACAAAGTTAGCCTAATTCCTCTCATACCTGACTTAAAGCTGCACTAGGTTTTAAATAAGTCGTGACTTGGTAGCCTGTGCCTAAGTTAGGCTGCAGATGAGGGCGTACACCTCTCCCAAAGCTACTACCAAACTTCAGAACCTTCTACTTCCAATATCTGTGGATAAATGGCCAGGCCAGCATGTTTGTTCTCATTGTCACCCGGGCAGCGGACTCCATGTGTAACAGAGACAATGCTGTGTAACTAAGTCCTGCTTGTGGATATCGTTCATCACGCACGAGATATTCCAGGTGCTGTCGAAATCTTTGTAAGAGTCGGTCATTACTCATTACTGACTGATACAGCAGGATTCAATAAACCAATTGCCAAGAAAGAATATAGACACAGTGTAGCTACAAATACAAGAAGGCACTGATACAAAAAACAAAAGAAAGGTCAATGGTCAGGTTCAAAATATATTAGAGATCGTCAGTACACTGAGGAGTTAATGGGAACTATTTAGTAAATAATCAATTAGAGAATAAATGTTTCAAAACACAAAAATCATATCTTTTATTTTTTAATGGTGTTTTTTGTCACAAACCATTATCTCTCTTTATACCGAACCAAAATAGATAAAAGAGGTATCATATTAAAGCATAAGTTATCCGCTTTTGTGACATCATATTTTAAGAAACTAATGTTTCGTAATTCGACCCTTGAAGGGCAAAAAATGTCAATATTTCTAAAATGCGTTTTTTTGTGTCTCGAGCAATTTATCTGCTTGGATACCTAACCGAAATCGATAAATGAATTAGGATTATAAAGATTAATGTCTCTGCTTTGGTGACATCATATATTAAGAAGAATTTTTTTGGAATACAATCCTTAAATAGAGAAAGTATCAGTGGTTCTACAACGCGTTTTTGTGTCACGAGTCATTTATTTCCATTAATATCTAACTGAAATAGATAAATGAGGTATCATTATAAAGGTTAAGGTCTCCGCTGTGGTCACATCATATTTTAAGAAATTTTAACTTTAAAGGTCAAAAGTTTCCTTACTTCCATAACGTACTTTTGTGCCAAAAGCCAATTATTTCCCATGATATCCAACCAAACTAGAGAAATTAGGTGTTATTTTAGAGAGTATTGTCTCTGATTTAATCACATTATATTTTAAGAAATGAATTTTTCAAAATTTGCCTCTTGCAGGAAAAAAGTAACATTATTTTGCAGTTTTAGTGATACCTTGTCACCTCTCTTTTCCTACCTCCATGGTGTCAACAAGGATTGAGAGATTTACCGATAAATAGCAGCACCCCATATTACAGAGGATTCAATAAATTGTGTGTTTTTAGTACAATGACTAGCTTATCGGAGATTTTTTCTGTTACAAAAACATTTCCGTTGTTCTATAAAATTCCTATATAAACATTTTCGTGAAATGTTCTCATGGGCTACGATCACAGCAACTCATGTCACAGAGATATGGATATTCTGTGTGTATTTTGTTTAGGTTAATTGTAATTAGGGATTGCAATCCAGCAAAGAGGGATCCCGCAATCCCGCGGGATCCCGCATCATTAGACAGTCTGGCGAATCCCGCACAAAATTAAGCGGATCCGCAAAATCCGGCTAAAACGTGTCAGTATGCGTGACTCGCTGCTCCACTCGGTCTCTATCCGATATTTTGCATTTGCAGTTGGCCTCATGTGAACAAGTGTTTGTTTTTGTCAACCTTCGTCATTCGTAAGTACACTTTTACGTATATATCAAAACTTACGTTTGTTTCGAGTACACATTTCTGTAATTTGAGTTATGGTGAATATTTAGTACGATTTTCTAACTATATAATTATTTGTTAAGTGTCGCACACGTTATCTGAACTACACGGTTACAGCTTTTTATTCACGGTTTCATTATTCCCATTTTGTGATTTTGCAGATAAAGTAATTGTGACAATTTCCTAATTTGAAGCTGAAAATTTGATTATTCGTTGATATGAAACTAATGTTATCGTAATTTTAACGATCGCGTACCTATTTATTTAACAGCTATCAAAAGGAAATTGTATATCCTTTGACTTATTGTTGTTTTGGCCGCTGCCTCAATGCGTTTCTTTGACGAAAGCCGCCTGCTTACATATGCCGCTCAGGCTTTCGATTAATCCCTCTTCTCCTTGTTATTATTTCGACTAAAGGTAAAAAAAGTTATAATGAAATTTTCACGGGTGTATAGACGAATTATGTTGTAGGAACACCATACTTCGACGGCTGCCTCCGCCATCTTCCTCACGTGTGTAATTTTGTGTGTTTGCAATGAAATCCGAAGATACAACCTATGAAAACTTCATTGCAATCATTCGCCGAGAACGTCTCCTTTCTTACTAAAAAATAATAATTTCCACTCTAAAAACGTCGTTACGCCACATAAGTAAATCTGAAATACTTGACAGTTTACGTGTTGGTGAGTAGTTTCTTTTAATAACATTGAATCCACTGTAATATCAATCAAGGAATCAGGAGATATAAAAATGAATCACGCAAAAAAAGGCCAAGTCTCGTGCTTGTGCAGTGACAAAAAGTTATGAGATCTTGTTCTGAGCCAATCTACACGTTACAGAGTATATTCACTTCACTTTGTGAAATGGAATGCTTTTCTCGGTGTTATCTACACTTTACAGAGTATATTCGCTTCACTTTGTGAAATGGAATGCTTTTCTCGGTGTTATGGAACGTTTATTTAGATTTTTTTTTTAAAAAACTCTGGTAACTTGGCAATATTTTTAAACTTATGTGATGTATTGTAAGGCACATAATATGACCTACGACTCAGTATTTTCCATTTTTATTATTTACTAGCTGTTACCCGCGACTTCGTACGCGTGGACTTGGAGTTTCATTGCCAGAATTGGATATAGAAAACTGTTAGTAACGTAAGATTTGTCCCAAACAACACCGAGTCGACATAATATGATGGAAAGCCATCATTATATCATCCTATCGTCTAATCTGTCTCATGAAGAGAATCAATTTACAACATATTTAAAAACAGAAAAGTAAGCGAAGGTGCGGGGATGTGTGAGTGTGTGTGTGTGTGGGAGGGGGGGGGGGGGTTAACTGATGGCAGCTTTATTTCAGCTTGGTTTTTTCTTCTTTATTCAACATGAGCATCTGAATCTTATAATCTAATAGCAGCACATTGTCTTCTAGACCTGCACCTTAGGCCAGGTTTACGTCCGTAATGCATGTCAAAAAGGAAGACAAATTGGTGCCAGAAACTTTTATACAGACACAAATGAATAGTACAGTGCAGAGCAAATTGACTTCTATACTAAATAATAAGTTTTGTTTCTTATCGAAATTTATTAACAAATCAAACACTAACAGACTGCGCGACTGAGCAACCAACGTAACATTACAGACTAACACACGATTCTGTCTGTCTTTCATCATTCGATAAGTTCTTAAAATTTCGTGACTAAAACTGTTATTCATACCGAAAAAATGTCCTGTGTCCTTCCTACATTTTTTCACTGTTAAATTCCAACCATATTGATATAGCCATTTAGTCGTCAAAACGTAACAAAAAGACAGAAACTTACTTCCACAATTATAATATAATAGCTGGTACCCACAAATTCGTTCGTGATTGTAAAGTATTCATATTGACAGCTGTAGACATCTAACCACCATAGTGCACGATGGGAGACTCGATACTATTACCACACACAAATACCAGTCTTCTGCGCTATGTAGTTCCGGCAGCAAAGTAAAATTTACGGATACACACAAGTCTTTGGATGAAATACGAAAATATTCATGATCGACAAATTTCAAACACCATATCTCACACACTCCCACAGTTACCGAATTTCGGCCAACGTTGTGATCGATGGGTGACTCTGTGTTACTACCACACAAAAACGCCGGTAATCTGCGATTGATAGTTTTCACTCAAGAGTGATACACCGTGACACATGCGTCTTTGGCAGAAATATGAAATTGCCACAGGTCGACCATTTTCATCCCCCATATCTTCCACACCCCCATAGCTACAGACATCTAACAACCATAGTGCACAACAAAAGACACGATTCTACCACCACACATAAACACCAATGCTCTATGCTATGTAGTCGTGGCAGAAAAGAGAAATCTGCGGAGACACATGCCTTTCGTCGAAATACGAAAATATCCTTAGTCGGCCACTTACAACCACCATATATCCCACACAACCACAGTTTCTGAAATTCGGCCGCTGTTGTGATCGAAAGGTGACTCTGTGTTACTACCACACACAAACGCCAGAGATCTGTGATCGATAGTTTTCGCTGAAACGTGATACACCATGACACTTTTGTCTTTGGCAGAAGTATGAAATTGCCACAGGTCGATCACTTTCAACCCCCATATCTCCCACACCCCCATAGCTACCGACATCTAACAACCATAGTGCACTACATGAGATACGATTCTACTACCAAACACAAACACCAATGCTCTATGCTATGTAGTTGTGGCAGAAACGTGACATATGCGGAGAAAGTGGAAATACGAAAATATCCTTGGTCGGCCACTTACAACCACCATATCTACCACAGTATCACAGTTTCTGAAAATCGGCCGCTGTTGTGATCGAAAGGTGACTCTGTGCTACTACTACACACAAACGCCAGTTATCTGTGATCTATAGTTTTCGCTGAAAAGTGATACACCATGACACTTTTGTCTTTGGCAGAAGTATGAAATTGCCACAGGTCGATCACTTTCAACCCCCATATCTCCCACACCCCCATAGCTACCGACATCTAACAACCATAGTGCACGACAGGAGATACGATTCTACTACCAAACACAAACACCAATGCTCTATGCTATGTAGTTGTGGCAGAAACGTGACATATGCGGAGACAGTCGAAATAAGAAAATATCCTTGGTCGGCCACTTACAACCACCATATCTACCACAGTACCACAGTTTCTGAAAATCGGCCGCTGTTGTGATCGAAAGGTGACTCTGTGCTATTACTACACACAAACGCCAGTTATCTGTGATCTATAGTTTTCGCTGAAAAGTGATACACCATGACACTTTTGTCTTTGGCAGAAGTATGAAATTGCCACAGGTCGATCACTTTCAACCCCCATATCTCCCACACCCCCATAGCTACCGACATCTAACAACCATAGTGCACTACATGAGATACGATTCTACTACCAAACACAAACACCAATGCTCTATGCTATGTAGTTGTGGCAGAAAAGTGTCATATGCGGAGACAGTCGAAATACGAAAATATCCTTGGTCGGCCACTTACAACCACCATATCTACCACAGTACCACATTTTCTGAAAATCGGCCGCTGTTGTGATCGAAAGGTGACTCTGTGCTACTACTGCACACAAACGCCAGTTATCTGTGATCTATAGTTTTCGCTGAAAAGTGATACACCATGACACTTTTGTCTTTGGCAGAAGTATGAAATTGCCACAGGTCGATCACTTTCAACCCCCATATCTCCCACACCCCATAGCTACCTACATCTAACAACCATAGTGCACTACATGAGATACGATTCTACTACCATACACCAACACCAATGCTCTATGCTATGTAGTTGTGGCAGAAAAGTGACATATGCGGAGACAGTCGAAATATGAAAATATTCCTTGTTCGGCCACTTACAACCACCATATCTACCACAGTACCACAGGTTCTGAAAATCGGCCGCTGTTGTGATCGAAAGGTGACTCTGTGCTACTACTACACACAAACGCCAGTTATCTGTGATCTATAGTTTTTGCTGAAAAGTGATACACCATGACACTTTTGTCTTTGGCAGAAGTATGAAATTGCACAGGTCGATCACTTTCAACCCCCATACCTCCCACACCCCCATAGCTAACGACATCTAACAACCATAGTGCACTACATGAGATACGATTCTACTACCAAACACAAACACCAATGCTCAATGCTATGTAGTTGTGGCAGGAAAGAGAAGTATACGGAGATACGAATTTTTGGTCGAAATATGAAAACGCCTTGCACTGACCAACTTTAATCATTATATCTCCCACATCCCCACAGCTATCACCATTCGGCCAACGTTGTGCACGACAGGAAACTCCATGCTACTTCCACCCACAAACATCAGTGATCTGTGCTAGGTAGTGGTTGGCTGAAAAGTGAAATATAGGAAAAAACACGTCTATTTTTATATATATATAAGATTTAAAAATTGGTTTAGATTAAAAAACAAAAATGTAAAACCTCGAAATACACTTAAGACACGCTAAGAAGTTTAAATGTCATTTTGCCAATCAAAATACTGTTAACTGTTAATTTTTATCATTTAACATTAAAATTATTTATTAATTTAATTCTTATTTAATTTATTAACGTTTTAAGTAACTATGTTTTAAATATGTGCGTTAAAAAACTGTTTGTACCAATCCCGCACGGATCCCGCGGGATTGGTGCAAATCCCGCGCGGATACCGCGGGATTGAAAACACTGTGGGATTGCAATATGTTAAGATCAGTGACATTTTGTCATACATGTGATTTAGGGGTTCAAACGGTTTTCCTAATTGTTTCGTAATATGTGTAAGTATTTTGTTGCGTACCTATTACACTAAACAAATAAACAATTGCTACAAATGAGACGGTTTTTCTTTCATCCTATACAAACCACAAACCTTACTAATCACTATATTCGCGAAATTTTCGCACGGGTTATCTAGTTAATAAATAAAAAACAAAACGAACCACAACAGAGAGGTGGGATGACTGAAGAAGGCAGTGAGAAGTGAACTTAGCAAAGTAAGAAGGCAGCATGGAAGTAGGAACACATAAAACAATTAAACAAAGAGCTAACAGCATCAAGGAGATAAGCCAAAGTTGCAATCATGAAGTTTATTGTAAACTGAAAAGAGAACTCTGGATGGTGCAACTGGAAATTTAAATGTTTGTGTTAGGATTATGAGAAGAAAAGAAATCATTCCGGTATTATTTACAAGGGTGGAAAGAAGATACCAAGAATGTGAAGTTAGAAATATAAAACAAACTGGATTGATTAAAGGCTGACTCGCATTGATATCAGTGGAAATATAAAGGCAAGAACTTTAACACATAAGTAAAAGTGAGCCGATATACTGTATGTGGATAGTACAGTCAACAGTATGTATAAATATTAATAACGTAGATGACCTGCGCAAAAATTTTGCGAGTAGGATGGATAGTGAGGTTGGTGGTTTATAATATGCCGAAAAAAACCCGCATCATTTGTAGCAATTGATTATTTGTTTAGTGAAATAGGTATATAATAAAATAGTTACAACCACAGCTGGGCACAAAACAGTTAATCCGTTAATTGTTAATTAACGAAGTTAAAAAAATTGCGAAAATTTAACTTTTAAGTTAACAAAAAAAATCATTAACGGTCTTCTTAACTTCCGTTAAATTGGACTTCCGTTAACTTTAGTCTGTTACATAGGTTGTTGACGTCATTTCTTTAGTGAACTGTGCGCCACGCCACCACTCGTATGCAGGGCTGCCAGATTGTATAATTGGATACAAAACTTGTATAATTTAGTTACCTCTTGTATCCTGTTTGTATAACAGATTGCCTTGTATAATTGGATACAAAAATGAGCACTTAAAAGTAAAGTACATTCCAGCACCTTTTTGAAAGTGTTTGCCTTTGTTCATTGAGTTGGCAACCCTTCCTGCATATCTATTCCTTTTTGTTATTCAAAATTTATCAATGTATACATTGTTTACTTTCGTGGACTTTTTTGCTCCCAGCACTTTCACTCACGTATATAATCATGGATGACCCCTTTGTATAATTGGGTTTCATTCTGTATAATTTCAAAGAGACAGCGTATAATATAAGTTGGCTGTACTGGCAGCGCTGCTCGTATTTCGGTGTAGTAGTGGGCGCCGCCTGCTAAAACCTTGGCGGCGGCGCGCCAAGCATTTTCAGCCGGTCGCGGCTTGACTATTTTATATTGTGAATTCTGCAAACGTAAATAAACTAAAAGCGTCATAACCTATCTGTTCAGTCTGCCAGTAAAGGCCCCTGCCAGGCAGACCTCACACACAACGCGCCTGCACGCCGGGATACATATACGACTCCAAACAGGCGCAGAGACATCAAAACAAACCAGGAAAACAAATAGAATCATCTAGAAGCTAAGTGGGACTATTTCTTACAGAGGTCGCCGTACTACCACACAACGGAATTCCTGCGCCAGGCCGCCTATATAAGCGTAGCCGGCCGCTCCACCGCCAGTTCCGGCCTGACCGCGGAACCAGCTTCAACTACAGAAGACCACCGGAAGTTCGCGAGAAGTAGAAGCCGTCTCTCTCTACCCCGGATCAGGACCAGGCTAAATTTCTCGACGGTCATCCGCTAACTGTACCACATTTGTTATTGTTTACCAGTGTTTTGTGTACATAGTAATAAACCTCAAGGAACCATTAAGTGTAGTTCACTTCAGTGGCGACAAGGTTGGGATAAGAACTCTCGACCATCATGGCTACGCCAGCAGCACCTACGGAATGGCAACAGTTCCTCCAAGGACTTCTACATCAGTTCTTCGAATCTCAGAGACAACTGATTGCGGAAGTCAGGAATCTCCGCCAACCCACGGCCCCGCCTCCGTTCCCAGCATTCAACGACGACGTCGAAGAATGGGAGACCTACGAGAAGCGCATAAAACAACACTTCGCAATTCATCACATATCCAAAGAAGAAGACCAGCGTGCATATTTCCTTTCCTGGAACCAATCGAAGATGTATGTCTTGCTCACCAAACTTCAGCCACAAGACCCCGACACCCTCACCTTCACGACCATCTGTACGACACTGAATGCATACTACAGACGCCGGTACCATGTCGTCGCGGCCCGCGTCGAATTCTATCAATGCCGGAAGAAGCCCGATCAGACGTATCGCCAGTGGGCGGCCGAACTCCAAGGCCTTAGCAGAAAATGTAAGTTTCAAACTCGTTGTTCCCACGAATCCTACGCCGACGACATGGTGCGTGATCACATCATACAGGCTGCACCAGATGCCGCACTCCGGCATGACGCCCTCAAGTTAGAGGACCCATCCCTGGAGCAGGTCATCGAACTTGCCTACAAATTCGAAATATCTACGGCCGCAGATCGCCGCCTGGAGTCCTGGGCGGATGTGGCCGCAATCCGAACCGACGTAGAGGACACACAGGACGTCGCCGCCATCCAGAGCTCCCAGTCGCGCTCCTCCCGACACCACAACCGGGGACCGCTTCCTCAGAAGGACATCGAACCGGCCCGTTCCGGCAGGGGCACCAAGTCTCGGCAGCAGCAGCGGATCCCGCAGCGCCGACGCCGCAGCCCGCTCCGCCTACCCTCCTGCCCCGCCTGTTATTCAGCACATGAGAGGGAAAATTGTCCGGATCGTTGGGCTGAATGCTCACGTTGCGGCAAGGAAGGACACCTGGCGTCCGTCTGCCGCACCAACACCACCAATGCCAATCCCGGCTCTCGCCGCCCAGGGTCTTACCAAGACAGGTTGAGCGGCGCACCTATGGATATCAATCAGGTAGACACTTCCACAGCATCCAAACTTTTTATTGACGTTACGGTCAATGGCAAGCCCCTGCGCCTACAAGTCGACACAGGAGCAGCAGTCTCATTGCTTAATTATACTACTTATGTGCAAATTGGCTCGCCCCCCCTCTCGCCGGCCCCCAAGCGCCTCCTGACATACAACAAACAGGAAATAGCACTCCTGGGACAATTCACAGCAAACGTCATGTATAAGTCTGTACATCGTTCAGTCCCCTTTTTAGTAGTTAACAGTTCTCTCACAGCAGACTTATTTGGACTGGACGCTTTCCGCTTATTCGGATTTTCAATTGAGGATAACATACACCTCGTATCTCAGCATGTTCCTTTTCCTGAAGTGGACGCCCTTTGCACCGAGTTTCAGGACCTGTTCTCACCAGGCGTCGGCTGTGCAAAGGACTTCGAAGCATCACTCCAACTCCGGCCGGACGTACGGCCTCGATACTTCCGGGCACGCCAGGTACCCGTAGCGCTTCAACAACCACTTCAGGAAGAACTTCAACGTCTCCAAGACGAAGGGATCCTCCAGCCGGTGCGGTTCAGCCCCTGGGCCACGCCGTTGGTCATAGTTCAGAAGCCAGGACGCCGCTTACGTCTCTGTGGTGACTTTAAGACCACCGTCAACCCGCATCTGCTGGTAGACGACTATCCACTTCCGAGACCGGACGACCTCTTCCGTAAACTAGCAGGAGGTACCTACTTTACAAAAATTGACCTGGCAGAAGCATACCTTCAAATCCCTTTGGATATCCAGTCCCGACAATACACAGTCATCAACACTCCCTCTGGCCTCTTCCAACTCAACCGGCTCATGTTCGGCTTGGCCAGTGCTCCAGCGATTTTTCAACGGTATCTCGAACAACTTCTCCAGGATATTCCGGGATGCATCAACTATCTCGACGACATAGTCGTCACGGGACCCTCCGCTGCCGAACACATGACCAACCTCCGCCTACTCTTCCTCCGCCTCCGTGCAGCAGGATTAAAATGCAACCTTTCCAAGTGTCAATTTTTTCAACAATCCATTTCCTACCTGGGTCACATCATCGCTCAGGAAGGCATCTCCCCAGCATTTTCCTATGTGGACGCTATTTCCAACTTACCTCGGCCTCAGGATCTACATCAGTTGAAATCTTTTTTAGGCAAGATTTCATACTACAGAAAATTTATACCCTCAGCAGCACAAGTGGCAGCACCCCTGTACCACCTCTGTCGCAAGAATGTCCCGTTCCGTTGGACCCCAGCTTGCGAGACCGCATTCCACACCCTTAAACAGCAGCTCAAGTCCGCAGCATGCCTCATGCCATACACTCCAAACCTCCCCTTGATACTTGCCACAGATGCATCCGATTACGGTGTGGGGGCAGTTCTGTCTCATAAATTACCAGATGGCACGGAACGCCCCGTAGCCTACATCTCCAAAGCCCTATCGGCTGCTCAGCTTAAATATTCTCAAATCGAGAAAGAGGCGCTAGCTATTGTTTTTGCCTGCTCCAAATTCTATTCCCTTTTATATGGGATTTCTTTTCATCTCATTACCGACCACAAGCCACTCCTATCACTATTTGATCCGTCCACACGTCTGCCTACCAAAACATCCCACCGCATCCAGCGTTGGGCACTATTCCTGTCCCAGTTCAGATATACCATGCATTTCCGTACCACCTCCAGGCATGCCAATGCAGACGCCTTATCCAGACTACCGCAGGGACCAGACCTTGCCTTCGACAAGTCGGAACTTCTGGTGTTCCAGATCGACGATGACATACAAGAAGCACTGAAGACATTTCCAGTCACGGCCTCAAAAGTCGCGGCAGCCACAGGGGAGGACCCCCTCCTCCGTGTCATCCGACACCACATCCAACACGGGTGGCAAACACGTTCCCCTCCACGCCATCATCAAGACCTCAAGTTCTACTACTCCATCCGCCACCAGCTCTCAGTAGTAGAGGGAGTGCTCCTCCGCACAGAACCAAATTCCACCCCGAGGGTCGTCGTTCCGAGATCCCTACAACCGACAATCCTCCAAACTCTCCACCAAGGACACTGGGGAATTGCCCGCACCAAATCCCTTGCCAGACGCCATGTATTCTGGATCGGCCTTACCACGGATGTCACGAAGATGGTGCGGCGCTGTACCATCTGTGCCCAACAACTGCCCCGCCCCCCTCAAAAGTTCCTTTCCTGGCCGGCACCGTCCGGACCCTGGGAACGCATTCACCTCGACTTCGCTGGCCCATTCCTAGGCCACCAGTGGCTCCTAGTGACGGATGCCTTTTCCCACTTCCCATATGTCGTCCGTTGCTCCACAATCACCACAGAGGTCACCATTTCAGCCCTCACGAAGATCTTTTCCATCGAAGGATTACCATACGCTATCGTCACAGATAACGGACCGCAATTTCGAAGTCGGGAATTCCTATCCTTCTGTACCGCCAACAATATCCAACACCTCCTCACCCCGCCCTTCCACCCCCAATCTAACGGGGAGGCGGAACGGCTAGTCAGAACATTCAAAACCCAAATGACCAAATACACCACAAGTCACAAACTCGAAGAGGCATTGACACTCTTCCTCAGTTCCTATCGAACCACTCCAGTGGGGGCCAAAAGCCCGGCGGAATTGCTGCATGGCCGCCAACCTCGCACTCTCCTCCATCTCCTCTTACCCCCGCCCAAAGTACAGGTACCTTCGGGCCCATTCCGTTTCACCCCGGGCTCCCTAGTCTGGGCCCGCGGGTTTGGCTCCCGGGCCGGTTGGCTTCCGGGGGTCATCCAGCGGCCCCGGGGCCGCCAACTGTTCGACGTCAGCCTGGATGGCCGGATAGTGCGACGCCATCGAAACCAACTACGTCCCCGCTACCCCACGGCACCGTCCTCTTCCACCACGGCACGGCCATCCACTTCTTCCTCTCCTTCCCTGCCACCTCCACCACTCCTGCCGTCTAACCGTTGCTCAGGGACAGTTACAGCGCCACCAACGACGCCACAACCTGTCGGTCGCTCCGACACCCTTCAGCCGCAGCCTCTCGACCACCTGCGGGGACCATCTTCAGCGCCCCCCGTACAGCCCCCGGCCATCGACGCCGACGTACCGATGCCGTTAGCTCCACAAGTACCTCCACCACAACCTGCACCAAGACGCAGGTCGGCACGCATCGCCAGGGGAACAGCTCCGTACTCCCCTGGAGGTAGCCTTCATAGTCTGCTCCAGGGCGCCGCGGCAGACGACCTCGCAGAGGGAGGTATGTTCAGTCTGCCAGTAAAGGCCCCTGCCAGGCAGACCTCACACACAACGCGCCTGCACGCCGGGATACATATACGACTCCAACAGGCGCAGAGATATCAAAACAAACCAGGAAAACAAATAGAATCATCTAGAAGCTAAGTGGGACTATTTCTTACAGAGGTCGCCGTACTACCACACAACGGAATTCCTGCGCCAGGCCGCCTATATAAGCGTAGCCGGCCGCTCCACCGCCAGTTCCGGCCTGACCGCGGAACCAGCTTCAACTACAGAAGACCACCGGAAGTTCGCGAGAAGTAGAAGCCGTCTCTCTCTACCCCGGATCAGGACCAGGCTAAATTTCTCGACGGTCATCCGCTAACTGTACCACATTTGTTATTGTTTATCAGTGTTTTGTGTACATAGTAATAAACCTCAAGGAACCATTAAGAGTAGTTCACTTCACTATCTTATTGCCAAATCAACATTATTATCTGTAATGAGGTGTATTTATTATTACAAAATGTATGTCGTTATTATACGTTTAGTAAAATCATCGCGTTCAGTTGGTGTTGAAACAACAGTGACGGATCGGCAGTGTGTGTCGGAAGAGGTTAATCGGACAAACTGTTCGGTCGTCAAATCGGGCATTACTCGCACGAAATTCTGTGCCAGTGGATGACCGGCCGCCTGATCGCACTGGAGTCTGCAAACAGTGTTGCAGATCAGCAAAAAACTCAACTTTCAGTAACCAGTGCGAAAAAATTCAAAGAAATAATACATAAGTTACGAAAAAGGTGATGTGCAATTTTAATTCGAAACATTTTTTTTTTTAAGTAGAAGCTAGTTTGGCAGTTTCGGCCGTGTAATGTAATAGGATGTCGCTGACTAACTTCCGTTCTATTTGTTCACGTAAAAACATGTGGGTCATGATTTAGTGAAACCAGGCCGGGTCGTCTAAAGGGGCCTTTAGGTCACAGGTAGGCCGTTGCACAAAGGTAACCGTAACAGGCATTGGTCGTAGATTTTAGGTTGGCCGCAAATTTCACTGGTCACAGTTTTCACATATTCAGGTGTCCCAGTCCAACTTGTTTTCTATAATATTGTTGCTTTTCATTCTGCATTCATGTTTTTATATATATATATATATATATAAAGTCACGAGTACCTTAATTGTCTCTCGTAAGACAATTTGCAAGTGTTATGTTGATCACAGTCTCAACAAAGATAAAAACAGACAGGAATACCGCTTCGTTGTTGTGGCGATAGCGTAACCACAATTTGTTAATTTTTATAAATAAATCCACACTTGCATCATGGTACATAACACCTTGAGATAGAGAGCAGTTATACCTACCGTACTATAATACTAATACATCAGTATAACTTTTGACTAGTTAACTTTTAACGGATAACTTTAACTTGCGTTAAATTTATAAACATTTAACGCTTTAACGATTATCGAAGTTAACTTTTTAAGTAGCGGAATATTGATTAACGAAGTTAACGTTTGGATTAACTGTGCCCACCTGTTGTTACAACATATTATGAAACAATTAGGAGAAACATTTTGATGCGTAAATCATGTATGACAAAATGCCATGACCTAATGGAATACAACTAACCTGAACAAAATACACTTGGCATACGATATTCGTTGAAACTATCATAGCCCGTGAGAAAATTTGGGGGATGAAATGTTAACATAGGAAAAGTGTAGCAAAACAGAAATGGTTCCATAACAGAAAAAATATCCGAAAAGCTACTTATTGTACAATAAATACTGTTTATTGGTATATCCGTGATATGTGGAGCTGCATCTATTGGTAACGAGCTCAATCCTTATCGACACCAGTGATGTAATTTATTACAGCGGTACACACCTTCACTGCCTTATTGTAACAAGCAGGGTATGATGGAGGTTTTGCTGGTTGACATTTCATCCTATTTGTGATAGATATTGCATGTCTTCTCGTATGGTATGTCTTCATATAGGCTTTTTTTTATTATTGCTGAAAAATCTTCAGTGGTCGGTTATGTGGACCAACATCCATCGGATAATTGCCAGTCACGTTAACCAATGGATTTTTAGATACATGACATTGTTTGTAGAACTTTTTCGCAAGCTCGCGGAACCGATCTTTCAACATTGGTAGATTTGCAGCTTCATGCAGGGCAGAGGTAGGAAACCTTGTGTCAAGATGTAAGGCTCTCTTCAGAGCTTTGTTTTGAATTGTTTGCAGGCAGCTATGATGTGTCGCGGCCGCGTATCCCCACACTGGACAGGCGTACTCAAGTATCGGCCTGACCAATAAACAGTAAAGATGCACGCCCATAGATGCTGCGAGATTGCTGTCCCTGTTCAAAATTGGATACAGGACTTGTAGTCTGGCACAAGCTCTTTTCCGAACATCTTCAATGTGTGTACGCCACGTCAATCTACTGTCGAGTGTCACATCGATATAGCAGGCTGTTCTGGCCCATGGTATGCTTTTCCCATTTAACTGAAGCTGAAAGTCAGGTTGAATTCACTGACGAGTGAGCATAATTGATTGAGTTTTGGCGGAGTTGATTTCAATCCGCCACCACCGCACCCAAGCTACTGTCTTCTGCAGGACTTCCTGCAAGCGGAGGATAATTACTGCCCTGCTGTGGCTGCAGGTAAAGAACGCCGTATCATCAGCGTAGGTGGCAGTATGGACTGTTGGCTGAGTTGGCACGTAAGCAGTATAGAGTGAGTATAAGGTCGGTCCTTACACCGAGCCTAGAGGAACACCCTGCCATGATTAATCATCGAGATGAAAGTTCTGCGCCAACTCGTACGCAGAAAGTCCGTCCCTCGAGATACGACCACAGCAACTTGATTAAATAACGTGAGAATCCCTGGTCATATAATTTCATCAGGAGTCCAGAGTGCCAGACTACATCAAAGGCTCGTGATGTGTCTAAAAGCACCAGGCCACAATATTCCTCGTTGTTGAATGCATCCGTCGCAGCCTCTGTAACATTCATCAGCTGTTGGATGGTCGAGTGGCTACGATGGAAACCTGGTTAGTAGTGGGGAATAATGCCGGATCGTTCGATGTGATGATTTAGGCGACTGAGAAGGAGACGCTCAAACACCTTGCTGACTGCTGGCAGCAAGCTGATAGGGCGATAATTTTGCAGCAAGCTTGGGTCCTTCCCGCTCTTATGAACTGGAAACACCTCCAAGTGTTTCCACCGACGTGGGCATGTCTTCGTCTGAATTATGGTGTTGAAAACCTTAGCAAGATAGTCTGCAGCTACCGGCGGAAGGTTCTTGAGGCACATATTTCCAATCTCATCAGGATCCGTGGCTTTATGCGGATGCAATCTGGCTACACAGCTGAGGATCTCCTGAGGAGTAACAAGCTCGATATCGTGCACTTCATCATCCCCTGCCTCAAGGAGAGCACTTAGACGACAGTTCACGATGGCCACCTGTTCGACGTCTCCCTGAGATGGTTGAAAATTTCTTTCGAACACATCCGCCAGAGCATTTGCTTTGTCTACAGAGCGGTAAATGACACCGCGCTCTCCTTGGAGAGATGGAAGTCTACTCCGCTTCTTGGTGAACAAACGGGTTTGTGACCACAGTGTTCCATCTTCCCGACGAAACATCGAGAGGGGGGATTCCCACTCCCGATTTCGATGCTTCGATAGACACATCTTCAGCTCTCGCTGGAGGCGATTTAACAACGTTTTCGTTGCCGGGTTTCTAGTGAGCCTCCACTCCTTGGCAATCCGGTTTTTATGGCGGATCGCAGCAAGCAGGTGCCGTGGGAGATGTGGAGAAGAAGCAAGGTGAGTATGCATTGGAGTCGTAGCTGTAGTAACATTTTTGACTGCGCTTTCGAAGAATTCTAAGCCGTCGCCAGTGTTTCCGTCAACTGGGAACTCTTCCAGCTCCTCCGTTAACAACTCCCTGTACTTTCTCCAGTCAGTCTTCCGAAAGTCGAAGGTGGGCCTGACTGTCGGCTGCCAGGAACCCACGCCAATTTCCACTATAACAGGCAGATGATCGGATGACATGCTGTTAATTGTAGAGGCTGCGAAAAATCCTGTAATTCCCTTACATATAGGATATCCGGTCTGCCTCTGCAACTTGGATAGTGTGTAGGTTCTTCAGGAGCCCAAACACACATATTGTGTCTGTTGGACACACACCGCAGAAGTTTACTTGCTTGATTGGTTCCTGCAGTGCCAGTCTGTGTGCTTAGTATTGAAGTCACCCCCAATTAAAAGCTTACCACAGATGGATGCAAGTGATGTAAATTCAGCCTCAAGAAGATGCCGTCGTGGTGGATGGTAGGCTGAAATGACAGAGATACTACCTACATCTACATCCATACTCTGAAAATCACAAAAATTGTTGGTGGTAGAGGGTGCTAACAACCAATCTTAAACCCGCGCATTTAAATCCCGAATAGTGCAAGGAAAGAAGGAATATATAAAAGCATCAGTACGGTATCTTATTTCTCTAATCTTATCCCTCCAGTCATTGCGACCTAAATAGGTTGGCGGAAGAAGTATTTCATTGCTTGCGAAATTTAAATTTTTTCGCATATTCTTCAATAGATTCGAACGCGTGCTACGTCGTCTGTCTTCCAAACTATCCCAATCCAATCTATGTATCAATTCTGTGAAGCTTTCATAAGGGCTGTAACAACAAGTCACGAATCAATCGGTTCTCCTCTGCACTCTCTCCACTGAGTCAATCAGAACCTTGCGATACGGATCCCAAACTCCACAACAGTAATCCAGATGCGGACGCACTAGTGTTTTATACGCTATCTTCTTTGTATAAGCATTACAATTCCTCAAAATACGACCTATGAATCGTAATTTAGAATATGCCTTGCCTACGACGGAAGTTATGTGCATGTCACATTTCATGTTGCTTTGTACTATCACCCCCAGATACTTCACGGAATCAACCGTGTCAACAGCTGCATTTTTTATTTTGTACTCGTGAACAAACTAATTATTTTTGTTACTTAACCTCATTTCCTTGCACTTTTTGCAATTAAGTGTTAGCTGTTATTTACGGCACCAATCGAAAATAGCATCCAAATTGCGCTGAATTTCTAAGCAATCGTCGGAGCACCTTATTTGCCTATAGATAACTGCATCATCGGCAAACAATCGCAACCAGTATTTGACGTTGTCACCTAGATCGTTTATAAACATTA
Organism: Vandiemenella viatica; assembly: GCA_031002005.1. NCBI lineage: Eukaryota > Metazoa > Arthropoda > Insecta > Orthoptera > Morabidae > Vandiemenella > Vandiemenella viatica. The sequence continues at coordinate 27,063,980 of JARYHS010013631.1, forward strand.
AGAAATCTTGCGGCCAATGGCCACAGAATTCACCCTTTCTACAAGTCGCCCAAAGGACGAGAGGATAACTTCCGACCCTAGGCGGCAAGCATCATTAGTGCCGACATGAGCCACAATCCGCAGCTGGCTCCACCCCGTCCGTTCAATGGCATCTGGGATGGCCTGTTCCACATCTCGAATCAGATTTCCCGGAATAAACAATGAATGGATACCGGAATTTATCCCCGATCTATTCGCCATTTCCCTAAGGGGTTCGATAAAGCGCCTAACGTTGGAGCTACCGACCACTAAAACCCCCTTCTGCAGTTGTCCAGACTCAGCGGGCTATGGGGCTGCCAACTCACAGGCCGATGATTGCAGGACTGAATAGGTTCCGGACAATGCGTCAAACCGGTTGGACAGTGGTACAAGCTCGTCTTATTGGGAATCAGGTTTGCACGACTGCCCCCGCATGCGGCGTCGACGTCCAGACACCACACGTCGGCCACCACTAGGCGACGGCCGCAGCGATTCCGACGTCTCGGCCTGTATTGCAGGTACGATGACAGATATGGGAGAACTTGAGAGCCGCTTTGCTTCTACGGGGTCACCAATACCTCATCTACTGCACTCACTTGCGGCAGCTTCCAGTTGAGTAACTCTTGTAACCAAAGCTGCAAGCTGCGTGCGCAGATCAGTCACTTCAGCCTGCGTCTGCACACAACAACCATAGTCCCTACACATACTACCTTACAGGCAGAAAAACTAAGGATTACACGAAAAATGGACTCAATATGCGTTCTCAATAACCAAATATACAAAGACGAAGCTTGAGGTAACTACGCACTTTAAATTAAATTAGCACTGGAGGTACTACTTCACGTACCAGTTCCGACGAACGACTGCTGCTGCTGCTACTGAAAAACAAATTACAGAGATGAAGCTACAACTAACTACACACTTTGAATTAAAATTATCACTGGAGGTACTACTTCACGTAACGGTTCCGATGAACTACAGCTGCTGCTGCTACTGAGAAAAATATACAGAGACGAAGCTACAACTAACTACACACTTTAAATTAAAATTATCACAGAAGGCACTGCTTCACGTAACGGCTGCCGAAGAACGACTGACTACTGGGGCTGTTAAACAAATATGCAAAGATGAAACTAAAGAAAACTAAACACTTTAAATTATATCAACACAGAAGGCACTGCTTCACGTAACGGCTGCCGAAGAACGACTGACTACTGGGGCTGTTAAACAAATATGCAAAGATGAAACTAAAGAAAACTAAACACTTTAAATTATATCAACACAGAAGGCACTGCTTCACGTAACAGCTGCCGAAGAGCGACTGACCATTAGCCGTGATCACCTCAGTGGCGACTGCTTCGATGAGTTGCAGGGATGGAAGGGGAATTTCATGGTGTGGAATTCCTCTTTTCACGTAGTTGGCTACACCGTCTCTAGCCGTCAGACGATCTCTTCTGTAACAGTTATAATTTGCAACTACGGCGCGCACTTCTGGCTTGAGATGTGTCTCGCTAACAAGACACACGTCAATGTTCCGTTCATTAAGAAACTGCCAAAATTCCGGAAGTTGGGTACGGATAGCGTTAGCGTTCTATACACAGAATGTGAGGTCATGAGGTCATTGATGTGCGGCCGTCTATCCATGGTGCATGGAACAAGAGCATTTCGTTGTTGCAAGGGCAGTCGTCACTGTTGTATAGATGCTCGTGGTCATCTGGTCAATCTGTTGAGTTAGGCTGAGCAACATATTCATCATAGATTCCAACATGTTACACACTCTTTCAAAGACTGCCAGTGCTGGATTGTTAGGCTGCTTGTTGCACTGAGTGGGTCTTTCCTTAGCTGCGGCGTTTCGCGGTTTGTCATCGGAGGTAACTGATGCCTTGCGTTGAAGGAATATACGCCTTAGGAGTGATAGTTGGTTGTTCTAGACGTTTTCCTCCCGCGGCTTCAGCGAAAGAGCGACCATCAGTATGGCGGCTGACTGGTTTGGGATTTCTTTCTTTTGTTTTTACCGAGCGTGGTGGTGTAGCGGCTAGCGTTCTGGCCTCGCATTCGGGAGGACGACGGTTCGAATCCCCGTCAGGGCATCCAGATTTGGGTTTTCCATGGTTTCCCAAATCACCCCAGGCAAATGCCGGGATGCTCCTTTCAAAAGGCTATAGGCGAATTACTTCCCATTCCTTGCCCCCTGTCGTTTCCCGTCTCCAAAGACCTCGCTGTTAGAGAGACGTTAAGCAGATAAAAAAAAATCTTTTGTTTTTATTGCAATTGGGTTTTTGTGGAAGACTCTTGCACAGCTTGATGTTGGTTATACATAGAACTTGACTGTTCCTTTTTGTCCAGATTTTATCGTGCTGTGATGAGGCCACGATGGCAGTAGCGCGCCCTCTTGTAGGCAATGCAACCCTTGTAGCTGGCTACATGGTTACCTCCACAGTTGCTGCATTTAGCAGAGTCACGTGACTTAGGCAAAAGACAGTTGTTGGAGTAATGTTGACCTGCAAATTTAACGCAGACTGACTGCATTCTTCAATGTTGAGCCACATGGCCAAATAATTGGCAGTTAAAACATTGCGGTGGCCCAGTCGAAGATCCGAGATTCTCTGTGGTGACTTTCAGATGGCAAATGGTTTCCAGCTGGAATATTTTATGGTTGTGTGGCGAATCTGGAACCACAACAAGAAATAGTGGCATAGCAATGCTGGTACCAGGGCGGTGCAGCTGAGCCATTGTCTGTACCTCATAACCCATGTCCAATAGTTCTTTTTTCAGCACAGCAGTTGGAAACGTCCGTGGTATACCGCGAAATATCACCTTCAGCATTTTCACCGCACCGGCTGGAAATGTAAAGTAGGGCGTCTTTTTCTCGTCAAGGAGATTCAACACCATGGTGAAGTCTTCTACAGTTGTAAAGGTGAATTTGATCTTGCTTCCTCCTGCCGTCTTGGCAGTGAAAGGATCCTTCGCGATGTTTTTCACCCAATCGTGAAGCTTCTTGTAGCTTTCATCAAACTGTACAATTATGGGTGCAATGCGAGAACTTTTCACTCTAGCTGGAGTGTCATCTTGGAATGGTTGGAAGGGATAACTCACTTCCATCCTTTCTGGATCGAGTGAAGGAGGAGGTTTCGCCGTGCGACGTGGAAGCACGACCCCTTCACTGTGAGGCTGGTTCGGCTGCATATCTTGGACTGCTAGTTACGAGAATATTAGATGGTTTCTTCAGGTCATGTTAAATACTAGCAGTCTTGATGTTGGTGGGCCCACAACTGCCATCCTTGGCTGTAGGTGAACCCCCCTTCTTACTTTTCTTAGTGGCTTTATTGTCCATGCTTGACGAGGATATTTGCGACACTGGTACCCTGAGCTTGGAATAGGTATGTAATTCAGCACGTGGTTGCCTCGTTATTCCCAATAGGAGTGATGAAGAGTATCTCTTCATTGAACCACGTGAGTCGTTCAGACTACCGTATGCTTGTCCGTTATCGTAATGGTATGGCGACTGCTTTGTCGTGTTAGTCAAATCAGGTTGTCTCTCGATGCTCGTTAAGCATTGGTACATCTCTGAATATGTTTTTTCTACTCCCGGTGAAGTCGAGTATGATGGGCATTTGGCCCGCCTGACACGGTAATACTGCAGGTGCTTTCCACTTCATACATCCTTACTTCAGGCAAACATTCATGAACGAAGGAAATAAAGACACACGAAAATCGGAAGAAGAAGGAAAGACTTGTTCACTGCGAACAAGATAACTTCAACGAGAAAATAAAGCGAAAAATGAAGATAACTCTACCTAACAAAAATAATATGCAATTAATATGGTACACAGTCTGTACACTGCGTTACACTATTTCCCTCGTTAAATCGAGAGAAAAACCGTGGAAATGAACTTTTTATGTAGCAGCGAAACGCGATTGTATTGCTACGTAAACAAACAGAGAAGGTACTGTGTAATTTATTAATATCTTTGTGATAAGTGCTGCTGCTATCAAGCGGCATCACACTTTACTCCCTCATTCGCACAACCTTAATAGTTATTAATTTTGTCCTTCAAGGGTCAAATTCCAAGAAAAAAACTTATTTAATTTATAACTTTACCTCAGTGGAGACCTTATTCGTTAAATGATATCTCTTTTATCGATTTCGGTTAGATATTAAGAGATAAATACCTCGTGATAAGAAAAACATATAATGGAACTATGTTACTTTTACTCTTTAAGAGTCGAATTCCAAATAATTCCTTTCTTAAAATGTGATGTGATCAAAGCGGAGAGCTTAATCTAAAAAATAATACCTCATATATCAATTTCGGTAAGCTTTGAAGGGAGATAGTACCTTCTGACAAAAAAGCATTTAAAAACAATATCATTGTGGCGGAAACACCTCGTGGCCTTAACAGTTTTCAGCGCAGTTCCGTCGTGTTGTCGCGGCGGCTGCTAACGCAGTATCATCGATGCTCGCTGGACAAGTAACCGGGCAACGATAAAAACAACCAGAGAGAGTACACCGTTGGCGAGGCGTACTAAACACAGAGACTACATTGCCGCCAATAGAGAAGCTGAAAGTATTATTAACATTCGCACTGATATGTAATTTCAATGGAATGTAATGTGCATATATATATATATTATTAGTTACATTAAATGCATGGATAAGAGATTCGTCTTCCATATCGTAAACTACGATATTGTTTATATGGGAAACGTAACCCCATAATAATCATCATCATATATATTATTTCTGTAAGGTATTTTTTTGTCACAAGCCTGTATCTTCCTTCATACTTAACCGAAATAAATGAATGAGGTATCATTTTAAAGCATATGGCCTCCACTATAGTAACATCATATTTTAAGAAATGAAGTTTTCGGAATTCGACCCTTAAACGGCAAAAGTATCAATATTTTTGCAGTGCGTTTTTGTGTCAAGAGCTTTTTATCTCCCTTGATATCTAACTGATATAGATAAATGAGTTACCATATTAAAGAATAAGGTCTCCTTAGTGGTAACAGTATATTTTAAGAAAGTACCTTTTCGTAATTCAACCCTTAAAGGGCAAAAAATGTCAATTTTTCTAAAATGCGTTTTTTGTATCTTATAACCTGGCTATATTCGTTTCAACCTCACCAGGAAAGCCAAGTTATAACCTGCCAATAATGCATTTTATTTGTTTTTGCAGGTTGTGCATATTAATGTAAGACATTTAGTTGGATATGATGTTTAATAAACAAAACAAAAAACCATTTATATACACCAATAACATGAAACGTTTTATCAACAGATAGTTAAACAAACTCGCAATCTTAATACAATCCGTGCTCTTTATTTTTCTCAGCGATCACTCGATCTCTTACTATATAATTTTCTTTGGCCTCCCCCGCCAAGGAGGAAGGAAATATATGTAGGAGAAGTGACGTTAATTCTGTGAAGCAAGCTCTAATCCCTCGCGCATGCGCAGTGGCGGCAGCGGCGATATTGCGATCCCAAACAAATACGATGCTGTGATTATTTCATTTTGTAATGTGTATAAGTGTTTTTTTAATGCCATCTTGTGTTGCATACGGTTGCACAAATAGGCAAGAGAGGAAAGAACCTGGAATATCATTTCATAAGTAGGTTGAATTCTAATTATCGTTGTTGAAGTGTGGCGGTAAGAATTGCAAACTTCGGTTCCTGTCTATAAATATTTAGTCACAGCTCTCAATGGGATGACTTTGTTCTCAAATTTTTGTTGGTGTAGTGTAGAAAATCAGCATACCTTGTTATTTTGCATATAATAGACTAGCATTACTTTTTAAGGAGTATTGAACATGAGATTTAAAGGGGTGTGTTTTAGATAGCGATTCAGTGAATTTAGTATTGCGCTTTATTTCGTCACGTTGCAGTTTATACTGACAGTGTATGATGAAATTAAATGTGTTAAATTATGCTATGCAATCTAGGAATCTTAATGAAGCAAACGATGTTGTTACTGCAAATACAGTTTGCGATTCAAATACGCGTGTGTGGGTATGTCTACATAGTTTGATTCTGTAGCGGCAATTTAATGGAGATTGTGGATAGGTCTAAATGCAGTCTGTACCAGAATGGTAAGGGACAAAGAATTTATCTATTACTGTTAGTAATTTCATGAGAACCAAGTTAGTGACAAAACGTGTATCGCGATGGAAACTACTTCCATTCCAGCTATTCCCAATTAAGCTTACGATGTATGGTAATAAGATAACTATTTTTATTCTGATCTAGGCCGCATTTCAAACTAACAAGAAGTGGTAGTAAAAAAACTGAAATATCCATTCTGCATGTCCACCAATGTGGCTTTGGCAGAATTAATTTTTGATCCAGGCCGCATGTCAAGCCAATCCCAGTATATCCCGAAAACTAAGCAAGATATCGAAAAATTTTATTCTTTATTTTAGATTTGTCTCGTCGTGTAACATAAGAATCGATCATTAAATTTGATTCTTGCGAAAATTTTCTTCTGTATTTCAACTCAAGACACCTCACTTTTGATACAGCATATCTCGAGAAATAGGCGAGATATCGAAAATTTCTATAGTTTATTTTTTATTTTTATTGTCTTTTTAAATAAGAATCCGTCATCAAATTTGACTTTGACCAATTTTTTCTTCTGAATTTCAACCAACAACATTTCACGTTAGTGACAGAATATCTCGAAAACTAAGCATGATATCAAAAAATGTTATTCTTCATTTTTTATTTGTCTCATCGAGATACAGAATAATCAATTACCAGATTGCGGCGATACGTTTATCCTAGAGTCCCCTTGAGGTTTTTGTACATATACCCCGTGTCTGTATGGGATCGGCCTAACCCCCCACTCCTCCTCCGCCCGGCTTCACTTCAATGCGTCGAGAAGGCTTCTTGCGTCGTCTCCATATATTTCCTTCCTCCATGTCGCCCGCGGACCAAAGATTATTGTCACTTAAAGTTAATACTTACAAACTAAGTGTATACAATCATAGCCTTGCCCTTCATAGATTATATATGTAAAGTTAAATGTTTACAAATGTATTGTAAGTGTTAAAATGGTACTTAGATCCTGTTTACATTACAATATGATAAAGCAAACTTGTTCCAGCACACCTGCAGAACCAATAGTTACTTTGGTAGAAAGCGAGGATGACCAAACACAGCAGGATGTCCCCACCGTGAGAGTGAGACTGCGCAAACCAAAGCCCAAGAAAAATGTTATGTTAAGATCTGAAACAGTGGACAGTGAGCATCTTAACACGAAAAAAACCTAATGTTGTTGCCAATATTCAAAACCAAGGGCATTTGGAGAAAGCTCATCTGAATCGTCAGATGATGAATGTGAACACTTCAGTGGTCATGTAGAAAAGAAGAAAAAGGAAAAACAAGATGGAAGCTTAGATAACGCTGCAGAAGATCCTCAGTGTAGTACTGCACAAAAACCTGATTATGGTCTTTCAACATCCCTGTGAAGCTGACTCATTTTGGACAAACACAGCTCTTGATTGGGTGATACATGTGTGTGCATCAAATACAGAGCCGTTTATGTGATCAGATACCATTTTGTTTGTGTGAGTGTACACTTTCCCGGGGTAGTGATGAAATATAATCTTCACGGGTGTTCAGCCGGATGGTGTCAAAGTAACACGACGTTTCGACAGCAAGCTCGGCTGTTTTCATCAGGTATCGGTGTCTGCTGGCTGTCATAAGCTGGCTGTCACCACGTCGACTGACTTAGCTCGTCGTCGTCCAGAGCATTTACTGCTTTATCTTCTTAAGCAGTTTATTGCGAAGGGTTTGTCTGTTGACACTTCCTTCAAACGTTAAAAGGTCAGTTACATTATTTTTGATATGTCTTTTGGTTTGCTCGGATCTATTTTTAGTTTTATGTCAATATAGACAGCGGTCTCTTGTGCTTGTCGTACAATGTGTAGTATTGCCCTAAGTTGGCAATTAAGGGATTGTTTGATTTTCTGGATGCTCGGTAGAAAGATCTTGTAATCTGTGCGATTCTTTCTTCGAGCATCGGAATACCTGCGGCTTCGTGCAGGTCAGCTGTGGGAAACCGGGGAGGCACGTGTAGTGCTCGCCGAAGCGCACGATTCTGCATGGTCTGCAGCCTTTTTATCGAGGACCTGGAGGCGTAGCCCCATACGGGACACGCGTACTCAATTACCGGTCTTATCAGGCTGCAATATATGCTCACTCCGGTATTGGCTGCCAGTGCACTGTCCGTATTTAGAATAGGGTACAGCTCCCTCAGCCTCGTTGCGGCTTTGAGTTGGGTCTGCTCAATGTGACGCTTCCATGTGAGCCTGGAGTCAAGCGTCACACCAAGGTATTTTACAGTGGTTGACCATTCGATGTCCTCTCCGTGGAGTCGTAGTTTTGTTGTCTGGTTGCGCTGGCGATCACGTTTCCCCAGACGTCTCGTCAGCATTATTGCTTGGGTCTTGGTCGAGTTTATGGTAATCCTCCACCGCCTGGCCCAGGCTTCAGTTTGTTGAAGTACTCGTTGTAGACGGCGAATGGCAGCAGCTTTGCATCTATGCGCGGTGAAGAAGGCCGTGTCATCCGCGTATAGGGCTGTGCGAACCGTTGCTGGAGCAGGGATGTCGGCAGTATACAGGTTGTACAGTACCGGCCCTAGTACTGATCCTTGCGGCACACCTGCATTGATTGGGCGGCGGGAAGATAGATCATTCCCAACTCTCACTCTGAAGGATCTTCCAGTGATGTAACTCCTTATTAGCTTCACAAGCGGGCCGGGGAGTCCCTGGTTGAAAAGCTTGTAAAGTAATCCGCTGTGCCAAACAGAGTCAAATGCTCGTGCCACATCTAGTAGGACTAGCGGACAGTAGCTCCGGTGGTTGAATGCGGTCGTGGCACGCTCAACTATGCGCATGATCTGCTGGGTGGTGGAGTGACCCCTCTGGAAACCAAACTGGAACTCCGGGATGATGTTCTCTCTGCGGATGTGTTCTTCCATCTTCTTGAGAAGGAGCCTCTCAAAGACCTTGCTTAGTGATGGGAGGAGGCTTATGGGCCTGTAGTTTTGGGGGAAAGTGCCGTTCTTCCCTGGCTTGTGTACTCCGATCACCGTTGCCTGCTTCCAGCATCGGGGGAAGTGTTGAGTGCGTAATATACAGTTGAACAGCTCAGTTATGCGTTCTATTGCTTGACCTGGAAGGTTTTTCAGCAGCCTATTTCCCAGGTTATCATTTCCAGGTGCCTTTTTGATGTTTAAGCTGGAGATGATTCGGCGAACTTCTGCAGAGACCTCGTCGATCTGGTAGCCGTCGTCATCGGCGGCGAGGAAGCACCGCAGTCTTCTGCGGATATCCGCAGATTCTTCCTCGTCGTCGTCCTGCGCAGGCCGAAACTGTTTCTCAAAGTGATCGGCGAGGGCATTGGCCTTGTCTTTGTCGCTGAAGACTAGTCCCCTCTCGCCATGTAGCGGGGGCATTCTTGTGCGCTTCTTGGTGAACCGGCGGGTCTCCACCCACAGATTACCGTCGGTCACGTTCAGCGACGCCAGGCGAGCGGCCCATTCTCTGTTGCGGTGTTCCTGGAGACTCACCTTCAGCTCGCGCTGCAGGCGATTTAGGAGGCGCCTGGTGTTGGGCTGTCTCGTAAGCCTCCACTCCTTAGCCACTCTGTTCTTGTGTCTAATCTGAGCCAACAGATGTGGTGGTAATTGGCGTGACTGTTGTCTTGTCGCGGGAGGAGGCGTCGCAGAATTCGCTGCGTCAAGGATGACAGATGAGACCTGTTTTATAGCGGCCTCAATTTGCCTCTCGTCCAGTGGGCGCAGGCGCTGGATGGATTCTGAGACTTCTACGCGGAACCGTTCCCAGTTTGTACGGTTATAATTAAATTCATTTGGAACAATTCGTCTCCATGATCCAACGTCGATACTCATCATGACTGGAGAGTGGTCTGATGAGAGCCTGTTCATGGTGGTGGTGGAGACGAAGCCAGCGATGCCTCGGGTGATTACTATATCAAGGACATCAGGGCGGCTGCCGCTCCAGGGGTGGTGGGTCGGCTCGTCCGGGCCCCAGACCTGGAGATTGTTCCTGGCACTCATTCTGTATAGCTGGTTTCCCGCTGGATTGCTGACTCTAGACTTCCATGCAGGATGTTTTGCATTGAAGTCGCCTCCAATGATGAGCTTACCCCTAAGGGTGAGCAGCTGGCGGATATCATCTTCAATTGGAGCTCTTCGTGGCGGTCTGTATGCTGAGACGACGGTGACCGGTCCCGATGTGGTTGCCATTTCGATTGCTGTTGCTTCGATTATTTGCAGTGGTGGAGTGTGTACCGTGTGGTGAGGAATGCCTCTTTTAATGTATATGGCCACTCCTCCTCCCGCAGTGGGTCTGTCATGACGGTAGCACAGGTAGTTGGCTACCGTTGCTCTGAGATCAGGTTTTAAGTGAGTTTCGGCTACTAGACATATGTCTACGTTCTCTTCCCGTAGAAATTGCCGAAACTCGCCGAGTTGTTGGAAAATGCCGTCGGCATTCCATATGCATATTGATATGCCATCTATGTTAACTCTGTCCATGACTGGCGTGGGAATTCTGTGGAAGGTCAGCTCGGTGAGCCGTCGTTATTGCGGATTTAATGTCCGCGGCCAGTTGATCGAACTTTGTCAGTAGTGTCGTTAACATTGTCAGAAGTGACCCAACAATGTCGAACAGACGATCCATAGCTACTCCTCCCTCGTTGCTTAGTGTGGGGAGTGGATAGTGCTGTTGGTGGTTTTGCCTTGCTTGAGTGGACAAGCCTTGAGTTTCTGCCGCTTGTGGCAGTGGTTCTGTAGTGTCTCGCGACCGGCTATTAGATGCCTCCGCGTAGGAGGTCATTGGAGTTGTTTTCTTTGACGGTATGGTGTTGTTCTTCTTCTTATTTGGTCCTTGTGCCTTTTCCTGCGGGATTTGGCGCTTAGGTGGCTTCTGAGATGTCTGGGGTGACTTCTGAGATGTCGTGGAGGTTGCGTTACTGTCGCCTCGTCGTGGTTGGTTCCGTTCTGTGGTGGGTTTGTCAGCCGGTGGCTGGGTGTTCCCGGAATCCTGTCTTTTCTTTTCCTCACGCTGCTTTTGCGCGTTGGCAGCCTGTTCTGCAGCGACCCCGCGCTGCCTGTCCCTTGCCCGTTTGAAGGCCATGCAGCCTTTATAGCTGGCCACATGCTGACCACCGCAATTTGCACATTTGGGACTTTTTTTATTTTTATTTTTTTTTATTTTATTTCCTGATTTTACATAGCCTACTACCTTGTTACCTAAAGTAGGCCCTTAGTTTCTACAGTTTTATTCTTAAAACAATTTACTTTTTTTTTGTTAATAATATATCTGGATAATTATTTTTAAGGATTTAATGGATTTAAGTATTCTAATAGCAAATCTACTAATTACTCTAATAATTAATATACCACTTAATCTACCAACTAATCTACTAATTAATCTACCATCTTACTAATTCACACCAAAATCAGCAATTGTCTTTGTATTTTCATACTTCTAATTAATAAACTGTCTATTTGTATACGTTCTTCTTTTACCACTGCTGGCCTGCGTCGACATCTGGTCGCTAGCTGTCTCTGCTGATGCAGCGGGGCGACTGCTGACATGCTGACCACAAAGTGTCGTCAGCCAGCTTCACGTTCCAGGTAGTGGTCTCGTTCTTCTCCGGTTTGTCCCTGGAGCCACCTGCTCCCCCATCAGGAGTTCTCTCCTGGAATCAGAGCAGGCCACCCCCTGAGCCCTGGAGAAGGTGCCTCTGGCTTCCAGAGGCACTACGATGAATTGAGTCTTTGCCGTCTTCCTGGTGCAGGCACCGCCTTAGTCATGGGCAGTGCTTGTAGTCAAATCTGGGTTGTTCTTTACTCTTGAGTTTCTTCCTCTCCTGTCCTTCTTTCTGCTTCTGATGCCGGTTGCTCGCGGCGTCCCCGTTTCAATTCAACAAATCTCGCCTTCTCGCGCTGCGACGCTAGATTAGCAGCTTCATCCAGCAAGTGCCAGAGCTCGGTATCACGCAGTATATCGTATATTCTTCTGTTCTGAAGTTGTATTTGAAGATAAGCTCTTGATTCTTCAGTTTGTTTGCACTCCCAAACCACGTGCTCGGGAGTACTTACTTCACCACAGTCGCACCTGTTTGTTTCTTTGAGGCCTCTCTGTTCTAAGAAACTGTTGTATGGACCATGGCCAGATATGTAGTGTATGAGCCCTGGAGATGGTTGTAGGTGAGTCATGTTCATTCTCTCTTTCACGCAAGGAAGCATGTCGAAGGTCCTTCTGCCCGTGTTGCTGTTAGTCCATGTTTGCTGCCATTCATCCATCAGCGCATCCCAAATATCTTTTTTGGTTTCAACAGGCCTTCCAATTATTTCAGCAGCTTGGTCATACCTTCCTTTTTTAATGCAGTATAGCGCTCCTCGCTTCCTTACTTCCAGGTCCAGGGGCCAGATACCGAGTATAACCGTTAGGGCATCTGTGGCCGTTGTTCTGTAGGCCCCAGTTAGTCGGAGCAGAATTCCTCGCTGTGTACGGCGAAGCAGCTCCTTTGGTTTGACCTTTCTTAGGTGCTTGGCCCACGTGCTTGCAGCGTATCCAGTAATGGAGGTCAGTATTGCATCGTGATATCTTCTTATGACGAGCGGAGGCAGATTAAACCGTCGTTCGCCAATGCTTATCAATTTGTGCATTACCAGTGCTGCTCTTCCACATACTTCCTCCATGTGAGACGCAAATTTCAGTTGTTCCTCCAGGTTTACACCAAGGTAGCGGACTACTGCTTTTCTCTTTATTGTTTTTCCCTGGATCCTAATTACCGGATTTCGTTTGAGTGTTCCTTTTAGGAGCATGTAGGTCGTCTTTTGTGGGGCTGCCCTCCCCCTTCTTTAGAGTGCAGTCATTTGATAAATGTGCTCCTGCACATTTTACGCACTTTGAGGGCATGTTGCAGTGGCGGGCGACATGTCCTAGGGCCTGGCAATTGAAACATTGAACTGGGCCGTTGGAGGATCTCAGTTTTTCAACAGAGATGCGCAGTGACATAAGAGACTCCAGTTGAAAGATTTTTCTATTTTGGGGCCTGTCAGGCATGACCACCAAAAAGAGTGGCATAATGTCTGAAGTGCCAGGTCTCTTCAGCTGGGCCACTGTGCGTATGTCAAGTCCGAGATCTTCAAGCTCTTCCTTGATGTCATCTGTTGGTAATGTTGGGGGCATCCCACGGAGGACGAGCTTCAGTATCTTCTCAGCAGCAGAAGGGAAGGTATAATAGGGTATGCCCTTCCTCTGCAACGCTGCGGTCACCTTAAGGTAGTGGTCGGTCGAACTGAAGGTTAGCTTGACCTTGTCGCCTCCGGCCGACTTCGCTTGGAAGGGTCGATTTTCCAGAATGCCTTTGATCATTTGGTACAGTTCCTTATAACTGTTTTGAAATTGTACCACAATAGGAGGAATCAAATGCTTTGATTGCTGCTGTTGTCCCTGCTGCTGTTGCTGCTGCGGCTGCTGTTGTTGCTGCTGCCACTGCTGTTGTTGCTGCTGTGGCTGCTGTTGTTGCTGCTGCTGCGGCTGCTGTTGCTGTTGCTGCTGCTGCTGCTGCTGTGGCCGTGTTTGCTGCTGCTGCAACTGCTGTTGTTGTTGCTGCTGTGGCCGTGTTTGCTGCTGCTGCAACTGCTGTTGTTGTTGCTGCTGCTGCTCCGGTCCTTCCTGGTACAGCGCGTCATATCGGTTTCTGAGTTCTATTCTGCTGGGGTTAAGGGTCGGCGGAGGCTTGCTGGTGCGACGCGCCTGCGTGAACCCTTCGCCGTCCGGTTTATCTCCGGCTGAGCTCGTTTTTCGGTTTTTGTTCGTGGATGTTCCACGAAACTGAAGTGTGGCTGATGGTTCTGGGAAACTGAAGGCACCGATGATTTTCTTCTTTACCGCCTTTTTATCTTTGCTGGTCGTGGCGAGCTGCGACACAGGGATGCTGATTTTAGTATGACTGGCTCTCTTCTAACTCTTCGACATCTTCGCTTTACCACCGAGGAGCGGTGAGGTGCACCTCTTAGTTGCACGGGAGTCGAGTCCGTGGGCAGGCCCGGTTGTCGTTTGCGTTGTGTGATCGGTCTCAGTTGTATCCATATTCGAATCCACGTTCGGTTGCCAGGTCGTCGTACCATGTTGCGTAGCCGTCCTATTCATATCCGTTGCCAAGTCCGTTTCCGTTAGCCGGGTCGTCAACGTGGCCGCTGCTGCCGCCGGCAAAGCCGAGTGCGCTGGGGCACTCGGCCCGCCTGGCGCGACAGCGCGGCGAGCACTTTCCTCATCGCACATCTTAACTCAGCGAATGCCAACTCGGAACTGACTGACTTAGCCAGCCAGAGCCAGAGCATGATATGTCGCAGACATAGGCTGCATGTCGTCTTTAGCGCCAGGGGTCCTATTGCTAATGTCTAAATCTATATTTTGATACGGTCCTAGATGTTTTTGTCATAAGCTAAGTATTAGAAAACCTGTTTTTGGTAGTTTGCTTGCTGTTAATTTGAAGACTATTACCTACTTAAATCTAATGGAGGTTTTTTTTATATATATATATATATATATAGGTCCTAACGATAGTAATTCCTATTCCTATGCCTATTCCTACTTATTGCTAATGGTGGTGATAGTTATGGTGTTTGCTTACTAGGGTCCTATTTACATGATGAGGGGGCCTATTTACAGTTATTGGAGGTGGGGAGGGCAGGGGGTCAGAAGGGAAATTGTCTGTTGATTGTCTGTTTGGGATGTTTTGGTGGGAGATCTTCTATTAGATCGTTTCCTATTGCTGCAATTTCAGGGTGTGGCGAGTTTTCGCAGCGGAAGTAGAATTTGTCTGAGGCTAGTTTGATAGTTTCTGTTAGAGGGGCAAAGTGGAGGTCCTGACGGATTCTCCAATTTGTTAGATATCGGGGTGCACCGACAATCGCACGCAGGGCTCTGTTCTCCAGTACCTGCAGCTTTTTGATGTGGCAGTCGGCAGCCATGGTCCATAATTCTGAACCATATAGGAATGTAGTTTGTACAATCGCACGATAGATGATTAGTTTGGTTTCTGTTCTTATACCGTCACCTCTCAGGATGAGACCCGCCCCTGATTGGTCGATGGCTAGTCCGCGGATGCCCGCGGCGCCCGACTGGTGTCATTAGCCGCTTGACGGCGTGTAGTGTCCTGCTTCGCTCTCGTCGGAGGTCGTTAATAATGGGCCTCCAGGCTTCGCTCAGGAAGAGCCCGCCGTCCCTATTTATGTTCTGGTCGTTCAGTCGAATCTCCATTGCCTCCTTTATGACCGAGTCCCAGAAAGTGGAGACTGCTGTCGAAACGTCGTGTTACTTTGACACCATCCGGCTGAACACCCGTGAAGATTATATTTCACCATTTAGTTTGGCATCAAAAGCAAGGTTCTCATGCTTGTACTGAATTCTGCAAAGAAAAATAGTTGTTTTTTTTTCAACTAGCTGGTACCCACGACTTCGTTCGTGATTGTAAAGAATTCATATTGATAGCTATAGACATCTAACCACCATAGTGCACGATGGGAGTCTCGATACTACTACCACACACAAATACCAGTCTTCTGCGCTATGTAGTTCCGGCAGCAAAGTAAAATTTACGGATACACACAAGTCTTTGGATGAAATACGAAAATATTAATGATCGACCAATTTCAAACACCATATCTCACACACTTCCACAGTTACCGAATTTCGACCAACGTTGTGATCGATGGGAGACTCTGTATTACTACCACACACAAACGCCAGTGATCTTCGATTGATAGTTTTCACTTAAAAGTGATACACCGTGACACATGCGTCTTTGGCAGAAATATGAAATTGCCGCAGGTCGACCATTTTCATCCCCCCTATCTTCCACACCTCCATAGCTACACACATCTAACAACCATAGTGCACGACAACAGACACGATTCTACTACCACACATAAACACCAATGCTCTATGCTATGTAGTCGTGGCAGAAAAGTGAAATCTGCGGAGACACATGCCTTTCGTCGAAATACGAAAATATCCTTGGTCGGTCACTTACAACCACCATATCTCCCACACAACCAAAGTTTCTGAAATTCGGCCGCTGTTGTGATCGAAAGGTGACTCTGTGTTACTACCACACACAAACGCCAGAGATCTGTGATCAATAGTTTTCGCTGAAAAGTGATACACCATGACACTTTTGTCTTTGGCAGAAATATGAAATTGCCACAGGACGACCACTTTCAACCCCCATATCTCCCACACCCCCATAGCTACCGTAATCTAACAACCATAGTGCACTACATGAGATACGATTCTACTACCAAACACAAACACCAATGCTCTATGCTATGTAGTTGTGGCAGAAAAGTGACATATACGGAGACAGTCGAAATACGAAAATATCCTTGGTCGGCCACTTACAACCACCATATATACCACAGTTTAGGAAATTCGGCCGCTGTTGTGATCGAAAGGTGACTCTGTGCTACTACTACACACAAACGCCAGTTATCTGTGATCTATAGTTTTCGCTGAAAAGTGATACACCATGACACTTTTGTCTTTGGCAGAAGTATGAAATTGCCACAGGTCGATCACTTTCAACCCCCTTATCTCCCACACCCCCACAGCTACCGAAATCTAACAACCATAGTGCACTACATGAGATACGATTGTACTACCAAACACAAACACCAATGCTCTATGCTATGTAGTTGTGGCAGAAAAGTGACATATGCGGAGACAGTCGAAATACGAAAATATCCTTGGTCGGCCACTTACAACCACAAATAAACGCCAGATCTCTGTGATCTATAGTTTGCGCTGAAAAGTGATACACCATGACACTTTTGTCTTTGGCAGAAGTATGAAATTGCCACAGGTCGACCACTTTCAACCCCCATATCTCCCACACCCCCATAGATACCGACATCTAACAACCATAGTGCACGACAGGAAAGACGATTCTACTACCACACACAAACACCAAAGGTCTATGTTATGTGGTTGTGGCAGGAAAGAGAAGTATATGGAGATACGAATTTTTGGTCGAATTATGAAAACTCCCTGCACTGACCAACTTTAATCATTATATCTCTCACATCCCCACAGCTATCGGCATTCGGCCAACGTTGTGCACGACAGGAAACTCCATGCCACTTCCACCCACAAACATCAGTGATCTGTGCTAGGTAGTGGTGGCTGAAAAGTGAAATATAGGAAAAAACACGTCTATTTTTATATATATTTAAGATTTTAATGTGTACAGTTGATATATTATCCTAAACTGTATATATAACCTCCTTCTTAGGTTATATGAAAAATATTTTTAGTTAGTTGTCATCAAACATTTTAAGTTGCGTGAATGGTTATGATGTGGATCTCATTGTATAACTTCTGAAAAAAGTTTGAATGCCTCATCAACTGGTAAATATTTGTATTATCTTAAGTATTATTGTATTGTAGGATCTTCTCTTGTATTAAACATCAAAGTATAAAATTTATTGATCCTGCTGACAGTATAATAGAGGACAGTAAAATGAAAGTATATTAACTACTTAGGAAGTCAGTGATGTTTAGATGCAAAGTTTTATGTGATCTGTGTTTATGAATTCAAATGTATTATATTATTAGAACAAACTGTGATAAAATTATTTGTCTCATAATAAATAGATATGTCCTCTATGAATAGTGATTTTTCTTGTGTAATATATCCTATGAAATCCCATACTTAATTGAATATAATAAAATGAAAGATGAAACATAAAAAAGCGTATATGTTACTATCTTTTCAGTCCTTTGTTCTATACGATTTTAAATCGACCACATTTCTTAATCCTAGTATTTTATTAGATTTGGGATAAGCAAGCAAATAGGTGCTCGCGTTTGGCTTATCAAATCTCTTAAAAGGTTCGTGATAGATTTTATAGAATTTTTTAATCTCTGCATTTATTTCGCAATACTTTTGTTTGGCTTTCGCCAAAAACATATCTCCGAAAACGACTCGATAATGGAAATACTTGCCCCCGTGAGTGACATTTAAGATTCTTAAATACACATTGTTCTACCGTAGCTTTTTCTTCCCACACTTCCAATTTCTTTCTGCCGCTTTTTCATATTCTTTCAGTCCTACATCATTTCTTGTTTTTCAGTTTTCTTTTTCATGAGACCATTCAACTACTTCTCTTGTATTTATATGAGGTATGCACCCTTTTCTCAAATAATTTGATCAATTTGGTGTCGGCCGTCATTGATTGTGTCCTGGAACAATACTTCCATCGCTTCCCTTTCATCTTTCCCGTCAAAAGAAACATAAGTAGCGGCGTCTGTATTACAGCGCCGAAAAAGTACATTCGCTCTTTTATAGGTACCTGGTACAATATTCTTTTCTTCGGTTCCCATCTGCGATACATTTTCACTTCTTCTTCGTCATAACTCCTTATGAAAAACACTCTTATTCCACTTTCATCGTTTTCTTCATATTCATCCTCGATACTTCTGCATTCGTTCTCTTCTCCATCACAGCTAGGAACATTTTCAATTTCTTCACTTTCGTTAATACTTAAAGGTAGCTCGCTATCATTATCTGCTAATTCTTTTTCCCCGAATGTATCTTTTAACGACTCGTTTCGTGCTTCCGCTATAGTTATTTTTTCATGACTTCGTACTTGGCCTTCCAAAATTTCTTCCATTTTACTTTCCACATTTTTCTGACTTTCTTATATTTTTTGATTTAATGACCCTTCTACCGTTTCAACAATAATTTTCTCCTTTTCTTCCATATAGCGTTCCACGAAAACAAAGACATCTTGCTCCATAACTTTCTTGATTTCAAGCATATCTTCACTCATTCTTTTTCTGTCTCCTTCTCCACCTTCAAAATTCTTTCAGCACACTTACTATCATTCCTTCTGTCCTTTTAATACTCTAATCAATACTTGCAGTAATCCTTTTCTCAAATTCTTGATTCCTTTGTAAGACTTGCGTTATTTTTTCATTAATTATTCCGATTTCTTGTCTGGTTTTTTCTTGGCTCTGTTCAAATCCTCGGATGTCTTGTTTCATTTCTTTCATGGTTTGCGTTATGCCATTTAATATCAATTCAAGGTCCGTACTCATTTCTCGAATATCGTTCGGACGATCTTGCTTTGGTGAAACTGCTCTCTCTATCAAATTTTGCCCCATTAACATTACTCTCTTCATTAATTAATTCATTATTTTCAGTATTATTATGAAGTTTACTATTTGCAACATCACCGGAAAGCTTAACTAAACTCCCGCTAATAATAGAAATATCAAAGGATTCGTTTTGAATAAGATTGTTGTCGCCAAAGACTCCCATTAAATTTACATAGCTGTCATCAAAACTTACAATTTCTGAACTTCCCATCTCTCTTTCGGAATCACTACATTCAAATTCTCCCAAATTACCTTCAGCACTCATTCTAGCTAGTGTCATACAATTATTATATATAGTTCATATGTTACAAGCAACAACAAAAGTGTTACTACTCCAGAGAGCCAATCCCCACAGAAAAATCACTGCTCCATATTTAACTTCTTTACTATACACTACTCACTACTTATCAAAAAATAAATAATTTGAAAGACAGTCTCAACAACAATCACTGCTTCATTTTCAAGTTCTTTACTGTAAGTTATTTACTCAGTGTCCAAATTTTAATTAATTTCTTTTTTTTTTCTTTATATGATTGATGATTACTGCCACCTCAGAACTTATAAATGGAATGTTCTCTACTTGCCAAGCTGCGTAGAATGAAAATCTGGAACTCGCCGCTGCCACTGCGTAATCAGAAGTCCAGTCGTTTAGGGTGCTATGCTCATTGGTGGTAATTAACACCAGTAAATTCTGGTACAGGGTCACCAAATATAACCCGGCTATATTCTTTTCAACCTCTCCAGGAAAGCCAGGTTATAACTGCCAATGATGCATTTTATTTGTTTTTGCAGGTTGTGCATATTTAATATAAGGCATTTAGTTGGATATGAAGTTTAATAAACAAAAAACCATACATATTGTAACAGCCCTCATACCTGAACTTTAAATAAAATTGTATTTAATGAAGTATCTGTAGTGAGCGACAGTTTGCTTGAATATGATCTGGTACGATTGTTTTGCAATTTCTTGAAAATCAGTGTATATAGACTTTGTTTTGTGAAAGGGAATTATTTAAAGGCCATTTAATATGTTTAAGAACAGAATTGTGCAAGAAAATTCCTTAAATGTGTGTAATTCCAAGTATTAATGCAGGTTACGATGTCTACAGGACAATTTTTTACAGTTTAAAATGATTTCTGTAAATAATTTTGTGTTTAAGTATCTTTAATTTCCATTTCTGACCATTCTGTAATGATGTTAAGTGATTATGTATTATTTCTGATTGTTTTTAATATGTTTAATTGTTTGAGTAATTGTTAATGTTCGAGAAATATCTTGCAGACGCTTTTGAAGAATTCCAGAAATTTCGATAGAGCCTATATAAAGAAATCGGCAGAAGGACAGAGTTTAAGTTTATAGTTAGTTTACAGTCAGTTTATAAAGATTTTGTTCGCAACTGCGTCAGTAGTATCTGTGGATTGTATCTTTGCATGTGACAAATATCGCTGAATTATTATTTTGAAAAGTAAACAAAAATCTTAAACTGAAATTTGGTGGACTACTTAATTAATTACAATTTTAATTAAAAACACCGAAGACCCTGATAATATTCACCAAACACATGAAACGTTTTATCAAAACCAGATAGTTAAACACACTTGCAATTTTAATACAATCCTCACTCTTTATTTTTCTCAGCAATCACACACATCTCTCTCTTACTACACAATTTTCTTTGGCCTCGCCCGCGCATGGAGGAAGGAAATATATAGAGACGACGCAAGAGACCTTCACCACGCATTGAAGTGAAGCTGGGCGGAGGAGGAGTGGGGGGCTAGGCCGATCCCATACAGACACGGGGTATATGTACAAAAACCTCAAGGGGACTCTAGGATAAACGTATCGCCGCAATCTGGTGATGGATTATTATGTATCTCGATGAGACAAATAAAAAATGAAGAATAACATTTTTTGATATCATGCTTAGTTTTCGAGATATTCTGTCTCAAACGTGATATGATGTTGGTTGAAATTCAGAAGAAAAAATTGGTCAAAGTCAAATTTGATGACGGATTCTTATTTAAAAAGACGATAAAAATAAACTATAGAAATTTTCGATATCTCGCCTATTTCTCGAGATATACTGTATCAAAAGTGAGGTGTCTTGAGTTGAAATACAGAAGAAAATTTTCGCAAGAGTCAAATTTAATGATCGATTCTTATGTTACACGACGAGACAAATCTAAAATAAAGAATAAAATTTTTCGATATCTTGCTTAGTTTTCGGGATATACTGGGATTGGGTTGATATGCGGCCTGGATCAAAAATTAATTCTGCCAAAGCCACATTGGTGGACATGCAGAATGGATATTTCAGTTTTTTTACTACCACTTCTTGTTAGTTTGAAATGCGGCCTAGATCAGAATAAAAATAGTTATCTTATTATCATACATCGTAAGCTTAATTGGGAATAGCTGGAGTGGAAGTAGTTTCCATCGCGATACACGTTTTGTCACTAACTTGGTTCTCATGAAATTACTAACAGTAATAGATAAATTCTTTGTCCCTTACCATTCTGGTACAGACTGCATTTAGACCTAACCACAATCTCCATTAAATTGCCGCTACAGAATCAAACTATGTAGACATACCCACACACGCGTATTTGAATCGCAAACTGTATTTGCAGTAACAACATCGTTTACTTCATTAAGATTCCTAGATTGTATAGCACAATTTAACACATTTAATTTCATCATACACTGTCAGTATAAACTGCAACGTGACGAAATAAAGCGCAATACTAAATTCACTGAATCGCTATCTAAAACACACCACTTTAAATCTCATGTTCAATACTCGTTAAAAAGTAATGCTAGTCTATTATCTGCAAAATAACAAGGTATGCTGATTTTCTACACTACACCAACAAAAATTTGAGAACAAAGTCATCCTATTGAGAGCTGTGACTAAATATTTATAGACAGGAACCGAAGTTAGCAAATCTTACCGCCCACTTCAACAACGATAATTAGAATTCAACCTACTTATGAAATGATATTCCAGGTTCTTTCCTCTCTTGCCTATTTGTGCAACCGTATGCAACACAAGACGGCATTATAAAACACTTATACACATTGCAAAATGAAATAATCACAGCATCTAACACAATGTGAACATCGTATTTGTTTGGGATCGCAATATCGCCGCTGCGGCCACTGCGCATGCGCGAGAGATTACGTCTCTTCCTTCCGCCATGCGCCCGGTGACCAAAGATTATTGTCACTTAAAGTTAATACTTACAAACTAGTCTTAGGTGATATGTTACAATTTCGAACAATTTATCTCCCTGGATATCTAACCAAAATAGATAAATGAAGTAGGATTATGGTTAGTAATATTTCAGCTTTGTGACATCATATCTTAAGAAAGAATGTTTTTGGAATACAACCCATAATGGGAAAAAGTATGAATTTCTCTATAATGCATTTTTGTGTCACGAACGATTTATCTCCCTAGGTATATAACCGATGTAGATAAATGAGGTATCATATTAAAGAATAAGGTCCCCGCCGTGGTACCATTATATTTTAAGAAAGAAATGTTTCGTAATTCGACCCTTAAAGGGCAAAAATGTCAATTTGTCTGAAACGCGTTTTTTTGTATTTCGAGCCATTTATCTCCTTTGGATATCCATACAAAATCGATAAATCAAGTAAGATTATGAGGAATATTGTCTCAGCTTTGGTGATATCATATTTCAGGAAAGAAGTTTTTGGAATTCAGCCATTAAAGGAAAAAGTATAAATGGTTGTACAACACATTTTTTGTGTCACGAGATATCTATCTCCCTTGATATCTAACTGATATAGATAAATGAGATATCATATTAAAGAATAAGGTCTTCGCCGTGACAACATAATATTTTAAGAAAGGAATTTTTCGTAATTCGAACCTTATAGGGCAAAAATCTTAATTTTTCTAAAATGCGTTTTTTGTATCACGACCAATTTATCTTTCTTGACAATTAAACAAAATTGATAAACTGGGAATCATTTAAAAGATTGAGGTCTTCGTAATGTCTTCTGTTCCGTTACCATATTTTAAGAAAGAAATTTTAAATAATTCTAACCTTAGTGGGTAAAAGTATTAATATTTTTATAAAGCATTTTTCTGTCCCCAGCAATTTATTTTCCTTGATACCTAACCAAAATAAATAAATGAGGTATCGATTTAAATATTAAATTATTCGCTATGGTCACATCATATTTTAAGAAAAAACTTTCTCCAAATTCTATTCTTAAGGGGAAAATATTATCATTTCTCAAAACTTTTTTTTGGTTTATTTTACTACCTTTCTTGGTAACTAACCGAAATCGCTAATTGAGGTATTATTTTAAAGACCATGTTTTATAAAAGGAATTTTTTGGAATTCGACCCTTAAAGGGCTGAAGTATCAATATTATTTATACAAAGTGGTTTTTATTATTATTATTATATGCCTTTTATCTTCTTCGATACCTAGCCGAAATCAATAAATGACATATCGTTTTAAAAATTAAGGTCTCCAGCTAGGTAAAATCATAAATTAAGAAAGAATTTTTTGGAATTTGGTGCTTAAAGTGGTATCGCGAATGAGACTGTTCAGAGCCAAGTCCATAGATTGCAGCAGCGGATATCACAGAGATGTCAACAAACTTTTTTATATTCAATAAATAGGTATTCGGATATTTTTATTCCTGTTACGGAAACACTTTCGGTTTTGCTATACAATTCCAATGTAAACATTGTATTCACACAGCAACAAATATTTCAGAGATGTTGTATGCTTTTTGTTCAGGTTTGTTTTATTCTGTTCAGGTTAGTGACTGTATATCATAAATACAGAGTGTTTTACATTTTCCTAGCTGTTTCGTAATATGTTGCGAGTATTTTGATGCGTACCTATTTAGCTAAAAAAAAAATATTTGTTACAAAATACGGTTCTGCTTTTCATTATATTACAAGCATTCAACCTAATTATTCATCGCATTTTATTCGCGAAATTTTCGCACGGGTCGTCAAGTATATATTATTTCCATCAGGCGTTTTTTTTTTTTTTTTTTTTTTTTTTTTTTTTTTTTTTTTTTTTTTTGTCACAAGGCTTTATCTCCCTTCATGCCTAACCGAAATGAATGATTGAGATGTTATTTTAAAGCTTATGGTCTTCATCTTGGTCACATCAAGATTTTTTCAGAAGTTGACCCTTAAAGAGAAAAAATGTCAATATTTCTTAAATTCTGTTTTTTGTGTTACGAGTCATTTATCTACCAGGATACCTATCTGAAATCGTGACGATCTCCGCTTTGGTGACATCATATACTAAGACAGGAATCTTTCTAAATTCGACCCTTAAAGAACAAAAGTATCAATATTTCTGCAACGCTTTTTTGTGTAACGAGCTATTTATCTCCCTTCATATCAAACCGATATAGATAAATGGGGTATCATATTAAAGAGTAAGGTCTCCGCCGCGGTAACATTAAATTATAATAAATTAATTTTTCGTAATTCAACCCTTAAAGGGCAAAAATGTCAATAATTTTAAAATGATTTTTTTGTGTCTCGAGCCATTTATCTCTCTGGATATCTAACTGAAATCGATAAATGAAGTAGGATTATGAAGATTAGTGTCTCAGCTTTGGTGTCATCATATACTAAGACAGATTTTTTTTTTTTTTTTTTTGTATTGAACCCTTAAAGGGAAAAAGTATCAATGGTTCTACAACGCATTTTTGTGTCATGAGCCATTTATCTCACTTAATGCCTAACCGATATAGATAAATTTCGTATCATATTAATGAGTAAGGTCTCCGCCATGGTAAAATTGTATTTTAAGAAATTAATTTTTCGTAATTTTACCCTTAAAGGGCAAAAATGTCAATATTTCTAAAATGAATTTTTTGTGTCTCGTGTCATTTAGCTTCTTGGGCATATATCCGAAATCGATAAATGAAGTAGGATTATGAAGATTAGTGTCTCAGTTTTGGTGACATCATATACTAAGAAATTTTTTTTTTTGGAACTGAATCCCTAAAGGGAAAAGGTCACAAGCCATTTCTCTTCATTAATATATAACCGAGATAGATAAATGAGGTATCATTCTAAAGATTAAGGTCTCCGCCATGGTCAAATCATGTTTTAAGAATGCAATTTTCTGAATTTAACTCTTAAAGGGCTAAAGTATCAGTATTTCTAAAATGCATTTTGTTTCTCGAGTCATTTATTTCCCTTTATAATTAAACAGAATTGATAAACGGGGTATCATTTTAAAGACTGAGGTTTTCCTAAGATCCTTGGTTGGTTACACCCTATTTTAAGAAATGAAGTTTTCAAAATCCGACACTTAAAAGGAAAAAGTATTAATATTTCTACGATGCATTTTTCTGTCACGAGCCATTTACCTTCCCTTGATACTTAACCGAAATCGTTAAATGAGGTATCGTTTAAAATAATAAATTATCCGCTTAAGTTACATCATTTTAAGAAAAAACTTTCTCCGAATTCAACTCCAAAGGTGCAGAAATGTCATCATTTCTTTAGTAAAAAAAAAATTGTCATCATTTCTAAATAAAATATTTTACCTCCCTTGATGCCTAACCGAAATCGATAAATGACGTTTCATTTTAAAGGCCAAAGTGTCCACTTTGTTCACACTATATTTCATAAAAGGAATTTTTTGGAATTCGACATTAATATTATTTCTACAACGTGTTTTTTTATGTTTATTATTATGACCGATTTATCTCCTTCAATACCTTACCGGAATCTATAAATAACATATCGTTTTAAAGGTTAAGGTCTCGAATTAGGTAAATCATAAAATAATAAAGAATTTTTCAGAATTTAATGTTTCAAGTGATCATGCGTATGAGGCTGTTCAGAGCCAAGTCCCTAGATAGCAGCAGCAGATATCCCAGAGATGTAAAAAAAAAAAAAAAAAATTATATGCAATAAGTAGCTTTTCGAAAAGTTTTGTTTGTTTGTTACGGAAACATTGTTTTGCTATACACACATTTTATTTGCACAGTAACACATATCACAGAGATATTGATATGCTGAGTGTATTTTGTTCAAGTTTGTTTCAAGTTTTTTGTTAAGGTCAGTAACAGTTCGTCCTGCGTACAGTGTGTTTTAAACTTTTCCTGTTTCGTAATATGTTTTGATGTGTACCTATTACACTAAACAAATAAATATTTGCTACAAAAGTGCTGTTCTACTTTTCATCATATTATAAACATTCAAGCTTACTATTCGTCGTATTTTACTAGCGAAATTTTCACACGGGTCGTCTAGTATATAAATAATTTGAGCGGCCTGGTGGCTCAGTGGTTAAGCCATCTGACTGAAGATTGAAAGATCCGCGTTTCAAATACCTGTCTCGGCGGGAACTTTCAAACCATCTTAACCCCACCTTCACTTCTGTCACAGTGAAATGTGAAGTACGCAAGAACATTTCCGTTCCAATTCCACATTAAACTGTAAATTCCCTCTAAGGCTAAAGACCCCAGTTGTAACACATGTTTACTCATCCACAACGAATTCGAGCCAAACAATGGCTCAACGTGGTGAAGTAGTGTACTATCTAGATGGACCGCCGCGGTGCTCGCAAACACATCTTCACCACACTTTAAACGAGCAGTAATTTTCCACGAAGAGTTTGTGACTCGGGAGATGGCGAAAGTTCGGATTACTTTGAACGTCCAGTGTATGTTGGGATGTGCTTCCGTGATCTTTCTAAATTGCGGATATACCGATTTCATATTGAATTCGCCATTCCTCTGTTTAGATGCCCTAAATTACTTTATATTGACACAGAGAGCTTCATCTCCTTGGTGAAAACCTGTGATTCATTTGAAGGAATGTGTTGCAACAGGGACATGTTCAGAAAATACAGAATCTGCAGACGTTCTAAGGGTTTGGCTGGCTGTGAGGGAAGATTACATCAACTGTTTCCATAAGGAAACTTCCCGCTTCTATGTGTTGCTGATAATATCATCTGCCCTTTAGTAGTAAGTACAGCACTATTTACAAACGGTGTGTGTCTGGAAAGGATAATAAGCGTTATATTTTCCCAAACGAGATTTAGACCATACCGTCGACTCACAAATCTGTACCTAATGAATGTGTGTATAGATGTGCAAGGAGAAGGAAATATACCGTTTAACTATATACCAATTTTGTAAATATGTACAAAGCATTGCATTTAAATGTATTAGGTTGATGCAAATAGATTGCTGTACATAATGTAAATAATTAAATTTTTTCTGATGCTCTACTAATGCTGTATTTGCTTTTTAAAAAGCTTTGCTGTAAATAGTTACTGTAGAGAATTTTTAAAAAGTGTGAATAGTTATACCCCTTTACTTTGTCTGAACTGGTTGCCACACTAAAGTATACTAGACTCCGCAACTGATACAGAAGTAGTTAATTAAAAATTAAACGTTAAAAGTTTTTTCTCTTGAGTTTTAAAAGTTGTTTTAAAAGTAAACGTTTTAAAGTTTTTTTTTCTTCTAAATCTTTAAGTTTTTCTGAAAGTATCATAAGTGTGGAAATTTCCGAAGATTGGTAAGAGAAGGAGTGACGCGCTTGGATTGCGGGCGCTGGTTTTACTGTGGATGCAGCGATGTTGGTAACAGTGACTCTTGTATCAGTATTGCCTGGAACTATCACTCCTGCAGAATTAATGATCAGGAGAAGCGGATTCTTAAGCTCCAGTCAGATCGACATCTGCGGAGAGGGATTTAAAGGCCCTGAAGGCAGAAAACACTGTTCTTAGGCTTAAACAGAACAGTGAGTGGCAAGAAGTCTGCTCTGTCAGGATAGGTAGGAGACGCTGTCTATCTGATGGTTTCCAGCTGGAGACATCCAATGTGTTTCTGCCATTGCAGGATCTACATGGTGACTTTGAGGTCAATCAGGTAGGACTGAACGATGTGGGATCTTGTAAAGTAAAAGTGAGAACTTTTCAGGGGGTATCTAAACGCAGAAAGGTATTGTTACTTGGAAGCAGTCATGGGAGTGAAACCAATGAGATGGTTGAGTCTCACTTGGGGCCAGATTATGAAGTATTTTCAAACCAAATACAGATCTTGGAAGTGTGGAAATGTGGAAGACCTAGAGTAAGATTTCTCCGAGGAAGATTGTATGGTGATGTGGGGGACCAAGAAATAGTCTTGATAAGTACCTCAATTATTCAATTGAGGAAGACATTGTACACATTTCTAAGGACACGCGTCAGACGAATGTGGGATTTGTGAGTTTGCTTAATAAACCCTCGATGTGGCATAACATTGGATGTACAAATGTATCGTTGGGAAGGGTTCTCTGATAGCCAGAAAATTCACACATTTGTTCGATAGATATGGCCTGCATTGGTAGGGGCAGTGATACTCGCCATGGACTCGATCTGAATTTCAGAGGTAAAAGGAAGTTTTCGCTTCTTATTTCTGATGAGATCAGGGGATGCCAGGAGAGAGAAAGAGGTATTCCTGTTATATGTCGCGGCCTTTTTTACGGTAAATAAAATAGATTTATTAAGATGTCTAAACGAAATTAGCGTCTCTGCTGATCAGAACTTATTAAAATTACCAGTATGTACTAATAAAGTAAACAATTCAAATTCATTGAATCAAAGTGTTCAGACCACTATTCTCCGTAAAAATATAAGAGGAATATGTAGTAAAATTGATGGCATTACCTTATGCCTAGAAGAGATTCAAAATTCCAGAAATTTTAATGTAGATGTTTTGTGCATATCTAAACATCATTTGTCTGACAGAGGCATTTCTCAGCTGTCCATTCCAAATTATAAACTATTGTGTAGATGTAAGATGGAGAAAGGTGGAGTTGCTATTTTTGTTAAAAATAACATTCAGTGCAACAGTGTAGTTGTAAGTAAGTATCATATAAAACAACACTTTGAATGCTGTGTTACAAAACTGCAATATGGCAAGGAAGAGCTAATAACAATTTACAGGGACCCCTCGAAAATTTTATACTGCTTTTATCTCAGTTAGAGTCTTTACTACTATATTTCGTAAATAACAAACAAATAGTTTTATGTGGTGATTTTAATGTTGATTTTCTCAATCACAGCATTGAGAGGCTAGATATGATATCATGATGTTGTCTTTTAACTTAACGGCACTTGTAAATTTCCCTATAAGAATACAAAATAATAAGCAGGACTGCAATTTACAATGTTTTTGGATATTTCTCAGTACAATAATTACAACATACTTACACTAATAAATGGTATCTCAGAACATGATAACTACAGTTAAACATATAAAGAAAAGCTGGGTATATAGAAGAAATATTAATGAAAACATTTCATAGATTCCTTAAATAATGAACACTGGGCAGAAGTGTACACTGCACAGGGTGTTAATGCAAAATTTGATTTCTTTCTTAATATATTTCTTACACTTTTCGATGGAAGTTTCAAAAAAAAGGAAAGCTGTCAACATTCCAAACAGTGAAATGGGTAAAGGATGGATAACAAAGGGAATTTAAGTATCTAGTAAAACAAAAAGTGACCTTTACTTAAAAGTAATGAATCAGATAACTATACACTGAAAGTTCATTGTAAACTTTATTCTAAAATACTAAGAAATGAAATAAGAAAGGTCAAAGAACAGGTATATATCAGAGAAATTATAGAATTCAGGCAATAAGATGAAAACAATTTGGAATATAATATAAACTGAAACAGGAAAATTTTTAAATCACTCTAAAGTCATAAAAATAGAACAAAATGGATTGGTGCATAGTGAAGTAGGGGAAGTTTGTGAAATATTTAGCAAACATTTTACGTCAGTTGTAGAGAAATTGGGCATAGAAAAGCAGTCCCCACATAGTGCCTTAAGGCTTATTCAGATTGCTTTCCCCAATATATTTGTGGAGATTCAATGGCCACCAGTAAAAGTCTCATAAATAAATGAACTCATGAAACAATTAAAACTTAAAAATTCTTCCAGCTATGACAATATTTAAAGTAAATTACTAAAAACATGCTCAGACTGTATCAGTCATGTACTGGCCCAAATTTGTAATAAATCCTTAATGCAAGGTGTGTTTCCCAATAGACTAAAATATGCAGTTGTAAAACCGTTGTTTAAAAAAGGAGAAGCAACTTGTGTAGATAACTATCGTTCCATTTAATTACTTTCAGGATTCTCAAAGATTTTTGAAAAAGTCATGTATCATAGAGTAATAAAACATATAACACAATATAATATCCTCACGAATTCACAATTTGGGTTCCAAAAAGGATCATCAATAGAAATGGCTATATATTCATTTTTAAATAACACATTTGAGGAACTGAATAATAAAATTAGTCCCGTAGGAATATTTTGTGATCTTGCAAAAGCATTTGACTGTGTAAATCGTGAATACTATGGTATTTATGGAACTGCATTAAATCATACATGGAAAGTTGAATGCAAAAAGTTTCCATTTGGTATTCTAAAATAAGTAAAGATGCTTCATCCGACTGGGAGAAAATAAAACATGGTTATTCCACAAGGCTCTATCCAGGACCCCTCCTTTTATTTTATACATCAATGACCTTCCTGGAAAATTATCTGACAAAGTTAAGAGTGTTTTATTTGTAGATGACACTGTGAGAATAACGCCAAGCAGTAATCTAGAATTTAATGTAAATGAAGTATTTAGTGAAGAAGGAAACTGGTTTAAGCCAAATTCAATAAAATTTTGATAAAACACATTATATTAGGTTTAAAACAAAAAAACTACGCACAGCCAGATTTACAAGTAAGCTATAAAAATAATGCAATCTTAGAAACAAGGAGTATAAAATTCCATGGTATTAAAATAGATGAGAAACTCTGTTGGCATGTACATATCACTTCACTAGCGAAGAAGTTAGGAAGTGCCACCTTTGCAATACGCACACTTTCTCTATCAGCTGATCTATAATTTCATTCAGTGATGTCATATGGCATAATTTTTTGGAGAAATTCTTCACAAAGAAGAAAGTTTTCACAGCACAGAAAAGAGCTATTGGGATTCTGTGTAGGGTAAAACCAAGAACTTCTTGCAGACAACTTTTAAAAAAACTCAATATTCTTACAATGACTTCTAAGTATATTTTCTCATGTGCTTTTTCATAGGACATTTTAACCTGTTTACATCTATTTCGCAGATACACAATTTCAATACAAGAAACAGAAATAACTTGCACAAATCAGAAACAGTTCTGTCATTATTACAAAGAGGAGTTAATTATTCTGGGATACATCTGTTTAATAAACTTCCCAAGAGTATAGAACAGTTTGCAGATAATAAAGATATATTTAAAGAAAAACTAAGAGATTATCTTATCGGCAACTCCTTCTACTCCATTGAAGAATTTGAACAAAATAATTAATTGTATTCAATATTTGCAAAACTCAGTTGTAAAATAATGTTTATTTTTATTCTCATTATTTGTCTTTGTAACTTGTGATTGTTTTCACTATGATTATGACTCATATTGTAAGTACGTGTATTAACCGTGACATGTTTCACATCCTCTGCAGGGATCTATTAAACAAGATTGACAAAGAAATAAAGCAGCTGGACATTATTGCCTGTAACCAGAATTCCTGTTTGATACAGGCCCCATCACAACAAAATGGTTGCTTGCACTTTTCAATGAAATATAAACTACAAGTTGCCTCCTGTCTATAAAAATGCTAAGGCGATTGACACTGTAAAACTGGGTAAAGAAGGAACTGCACCATAACACTATAGGCCAATTTCTCTCCTTAGCACAGCATATAAACTTTTTGAGAGGATGGTGCTGGCTGGGCTTGAGAACACCATTAACAAAGTCATTCCCCCAGAGCAGGCTGGACTCAGGCCAAAGCTTCGCTGTGCCGAGCAGTTTCTGACTCTCGTGACCCACATTGAAACTGGATTTCAAAAGAAACTTAAAACAGGAGCTGTGTTCGTCGACCTATCATCAGCCTATGATACTGTCTGGCGTGAGGGTCTCGCTCTTAAACTCCTAAATGCTGTACCATGTAAAAAAATAGCTGAACTCTTGAGCAACGTGCTGAGTAATCATAAAATCCAGGAACACTATGGGGTTCAAATGAGTTCTCA
Organism: Vandiemenella viatica; assembly: GCA_031002005.1. NCBI lineage: Eukaryota > Metazoa > Arthropoda > Insecta > Orthoptera > Morabidae > Vandiemenella > Vandiemenella viatica. The sequence goes on from JARYHS010013631.1 coordinate 27,096,307, forward strand.
ACAATGGACTACCTCAGGGTTCGGTGGTGGCGCCGGTGTTTTTTAATTTGTATATTGCGGACATACCTCAACTAAATTGCAGGGAATTTCAGTATGCCAATGATCTGGTTATTACTTTCCAGGATAGAAACTTCCAGATTTGTGATAATAGTCTCTCTGAGAGTCCTTACCAAACTCTTCTCAAAGTTGAGACTACAACGTAATCTGACAAAGACAGAATATTGTTGGTTCCATCTTTCAAACCAGCTCGTCTATGTCAGAATAAGACCAACCTTCGGACCATATGGAAGAGTAGAACACAAAGACCACCCCAAATATCTTGGAGTTACCTTGGATCGAGTTTTCACTTTTCGTCAGAATTTATCTAACACTGCAGAGAAAGTAAAGACCCGTGTGAACCTTGTAAAGAAACTGGCTGGTGTGTCATGGGGTGCAGGTGCCCATGCTTTTAAAGGAGCAGTCCTGTCCTTGGCTTGGGATTCTCCGCAGCAGAATACTGTTCCTCTACATGGTTTGGTAGTACTCGTAGTGCCGAAGGTGACATCTGCTGAACGTTGCTATGAGAACAGTGAGTGGACTTCCCAACATTCCTCCACTGCATTTGAGAATTGGAAAGAGTGGATGAAAATAAGATAATTCCTCTGTATGGTGGCCTTCTTCACCTGCCTCGCACATGATTAAAATCGAGGAGAGCCTGCCTACATGGAAGCAGTCAAGCTCAGAAATAACAACTTTAACTTGTATGAAGAGTGGTGAAAGGATTAAGAAGCTAACAGCCCACACACTTGTGAGCTTATAAAGATCCGACAACCTGTGTTCCAGGGTTTGGCCTGCCTAGGCGTCTATGATGCAACTGAATAGTTTTCCCACAGATCTCGGAGTGTGCAATGCATTGAAAATGCATTGTGTGACTGTGGTAATATCCAAACTCCTGAACATATTGTGATGGGTTGTCCAATTGTCAAACAAGGAGACTCTCTGGAGGGCTTCTAACACTGCATCAAGCTGCCAGAAGATGGCTTGAATCTCTAGATATAATTATCTGATTAACATGTGATTTGTTGCACTTGGCATATAATAATAATAGTTATACAATCCTGAACAAAGTTAACTATCTTTAATACGGTGCACTGTAAGAGGGTTTGTATAGTATCCACTGAATAAGTGTACAGAAAATTAGTGCCATATATAGACTTTATTGGGCGCACCTTGTAAAATAGAACAAGCGTACAGAAAATCATTGCTCTATGTTTCTTGAGCGGCTCATTTGCTTTGTATAGAGCAAACTGAAAAAAATGTAAAATAGTTCAATGAATTGGCTGATCGATATAGATCGCTACTGTACAAACGTAAAATTCGCCGTTAATATAGAGAAAACCAATGCTGTACAAAAACTGTATTTATACTGAGTGCACACTGTACCATATAATAAGTGTTCAGAAAAAACTTTTGTTCATAGGCTGTAAGTTTGCTTAACGCTATGCTCATGTGCTTTGTTTAAAGTTGTAATGTTTCAACCCGTGAAACGGACTTTTGATTCAACAATAACTAATTTACTCACTAACACCGATAAGGATGGACCAGAAATTTACAAAGCTATACGTGGGATATTGAGGGGTTCTTATCCTTAGTTCAACAATTACACTAAAGAACTGCCCTTTTCAACCTTTAACTCAACACAAAGGATTACAAGAGCACCAATGGCGCTGTAACTAGTACATTCTGATACAAACAAATAAGAAAACATAGGAATTTAACCAAGATGTGGCGGACAGTAACTGCATTAACGTTATTGTTCTCAGTCAAATACATGCTGTGACTAGCTAACACAAACTGCCGGTGAGAGCGTGAGGACTCTCACAATACTACACCGCAGTGGATAGAATATTGCGGAGCCCGTCTGCAATTTGCCTATGTAAATAGGAGCAGACCACTTTCTGGGTGGGGCACAGAATCACAGTGGCCGCGATATCACCAAGTGGGCATTACCAGCGTGAGACGGCAGTTGAGACCGGCATTCTGGATCGATCGGATTCGGAAAGCGTGACGGGCTCGTGGAAATCAGTTTCTCAGCGCTTCAACACAACTGGCTGGATAGTCGGTGTAAAACTATCACTGCACGAACACGAACACGCACACGGCAAGCGGGGTCGTCCCGTTCCTAGCGAGGTCACCTGGTGTGCGACTTGTGAAGCACCTAGTGGTGGCAGCGGCTGGAAGGCCCGCGTCGTCACCCAGCGGTGGTTGGTCGACAAGTCCCGCCTCGTGATCCTAGCCGTGAGGACCCGGCGGAAGAGGAAGTTCCCCGTGGACCCTGACACAGGACATACGAAACACATGCGTTAGTGGCATGGGTCATGAAACTATCACCCATTGGCATCACATTCAAACAGACAAACGCGCGAATCTTTTGGCCCTCCTAATAGGCTGAAGCGTATGTTGTAGACGGAATCTTTACTGCTGTCGCATCTCATGAGCATGCAAAAATAATAGCGTCCCTATCCGTGGCTCATACAAGTGTATCTGAGAACTACTCAGCCCAAAGAACACTGAAAAAAAGAGTTTTGTAGAATAGAATAAGGAATTGATTATATACTGCTGATGTAAATAGACTCCAATATTGCTGAGTGTTATGATCATATGTTTTGTATAAAGTTCATTAAAAAAAGATATCAAGAGTGGAATTTAAGTTTATTTATTAATAACAAATGTACATTTTTACATTTTAATTAAATATTTTTTTATAAATCCATGTGTTATGTAGTTTATCAATTTAACCCCTTCAGCATGTAATTTATTTCCTTCTGTTTATCATTCGTTCAACCAAAAATGTAAGTTTTGTTAGTTGCAATTCTTGCTGATAAAATGCTCCTGCAATATCTTTACCTTGGTGTCCTTTAAGTGCATACGTTACACTTATTGATGGTAAACACAGGTGATCAGTTAAGCAAGTAGCCTTTCTCAAACTATTCTTTAAATATATTGATTCTGAGATGGCCACCAACTATGAATTTTGCAGTAGTAGCAATCTTAATGTGACTATATACTGTTGAATGTAGCAAGTTGTCTTTAACGTTACACCGTTTTGTCTTGAAGGTGTTTATTGAAATTGGATAAAGTTCAATCCTCCATGGGATGTCCATTGTTTTATAGAATAGTCATTTCTTCCTCTCTGGGAGCAATGCACAAATATTTGTTATTATTTGGTTTACTGAATAGACTTTCTTTCAGAAAACGAATTTCTTTGTGTATTCCCTGGGAATTGATCGGACGGACGGAAAACCTACACTTCATTTTCGTAGATTGCTGACAGCACAAAATTTTGTTCACAAACAACAAGAGCTTGTTTACACGGTTTGCATTTTTATTCTTCATGATTTAAGTTAGCAAATTAAGAATCGTCAATAAGCGGAATACCTTTCTCTGGCAGTAAAAAAGATAATTATAATGTGCGCCAACTGAAAAATGCCGTGGGAGGATTATGTAAACAATAAACCATTAGGCTATTTGACTATTTTTAACCAACTTCAAAAAAAGGAGGAGGTTCTCAATTCGTCTGTATTTTTTTTTTTTTTTTTTTTTTTTTTTTTTTTTTTTTTTTGTATGTTCAGCGGTATCTTCGCCAATTTTGAACCGATTTAACTGAAATTTTTTTAGTGGATAGGGTATACCTCCAAAGTGGTCCCATATGAATTTCATTGAGAAACCACCCTTTCCACCCCTTAATTTTTATACAAATCCACATTTTTAATCGATATCTATGAAACTTTGGACATATATAGCCAAAAATAAAGAGAAAAATACTGTCAACTTTTGGTTTAAAAAAACTGAACCCTTCTCCCTCTATCAACCCCTTAATTTTTACCAATTTTCTTTATTCAAAGCTACAGTCGACACCATTTAACTGATCTCCATTAAAGTTGGCAGTTACATGCACTCTTTCATGGAGAAGGATTCTGACCAAAAAAATAAAAATAAAAACCACCCCTCTCCCCTTTACTCCCCTTAATTTCATAGAAACCAATATTTCTTATCTGATATTTATTGAACGATGCCCATGTATACTTTAAAACAGAGAGAAAAATCATGTCAACATGTGGTCTGCCAAAGCTCAACCCCCTCCCTCTTTCCACCCCTTTAATTATTATCAATGTTCTTCATAAAAAGCTACACTCAACACCGTTTAACCGATTATCAACAAAGTTGGCAAATTCATGTAATTTTTCATGGAGAATCTGACCAAAAAATAAATAAATAAAAAACCACCCCTCTCCCCTTTATACCCCTTAATTTTTATACAAACCCACATTTTTTATCCGATTTCGATGAAACTTTGGACATGTATAGTCAAAAATAAAGAGAAAAAACTGCCAACTTTTGGTTTGAAAAAACTGAATCCCTCTCCCACTATCCACCCCCTAAATTTTTACCAATGTTCTTTATACAAAGCTACAGTCGACACCAATTAACTGGTCTCCATTAAAGTTGGCGCATACATGTAATTTTTCATGGAGAAGTTTTCTGACCAAAAAAAAATTAAATAAATAAATAAAATAAAAAAACCACCCCATGTCTACCTTTACACCCCTTAATTTTATAGAAATCTACATTGCTTATCTGAGTTTTGTTGAACTTTGCCCATGTATACTTTAAAACAAAGAGAAAAATCCTGTCAACATTTGGTTTGCCAAATCTCAACCCCTTTCCCTCCTTCAACCCCATTAACTTTTGTCAATGTTATTTATAAAAATCTGCAGTCGCGATCTTTTGACCGATTACCATGAAAGTTGGTGCTTATATGTATTTTTTCACGAAGTTGGTGTTTGACCAAAAGATCTAAAAACCACCCCCTCTCCCCATTAAACCATTTAATTTTTATGCACTACCACAGTATTTATCCGGTTTAGACAGAACTTAGCAAATTTTTACTATAAAACAAAGAGAGTTTGCAAAAACTAAACCCCTCTCCTCGTTTCCACGCCCTCAATTTCTTTTTAGAAAGCTACAGTCGACACCATTTGACCGATCTTTATGAAAGTTGGCAACTATTGGTCTCGGCTCAATACGAGGCCATTAACCTGGCTCCTGGGGTGGTCGGAGCCTCCTTCTCTGTCTGCCACCGGAGTAAATCCTGTCCGGCGCGTCCTAGTCGCGGGGGTGGGCGCTCTGGCTGGAGTGTGGAGTGGCTATGTCTGGCAGGGACCCAGTCCTGCGGGGTATATCGCAGTCCCCTTGCCCAGGGTTACGGGTGAAGTCCTCAACGGCAACAACGGCGGAGAAGAAGATCTTCGGTACGCCGCTGCTGGCGGATGAGGCAACGGATCCGAAGTACCGTAGGCGACATTAGGGTTCTACCCTAACAAGTCGGCAACTCCTGCAACCGAGATGGCTCTGCACGTGGCGACCCGTTGCCCCTGCAGAACTAGCTGTCGAGGTCGAGAGGAAGTCACGAATGCTGGGCAAGTTCATGGCTTCTAACTACCGTCCCAGGCGATGCAGTGACGTGGAGAGGACACTTCACACGTACCTGTCAAGGTGCGGAAACAACACGTGGAGTCACAGTCACCGGTTATAAGCTCTGTACTGATGGGCGTGCGCACGAGCGCCAGGGGTGATTTCCGTCGGTAGGATAGTCCATTGTGGCTAATTGATCAGTTACCGCCCGCCTCAAGCTGGGCAGCCCCCAGCCAATTAGGTACTGATCCGCCCCTCATCTTGCGCTTCTGTAGGTGTGTGGAGCAGCAAGCATATCACAGTGCTTGTAACAACGATGAGAGAAGCAATCGCCTGGCAAAAAGAAAAACAGTTATAAACCGTATAAAAACCTGATAACAACAACGAGATTCGCCTCGTGGAATGTGAGAACCATGTTACCGGGATCTGACACCCCCAACTGATGGCATCCCTGAACTGAGGAAAACATCTATCATCGACAGGGAACTGCTGCGTTTGCGAGTAGATATCGCTGCCTTGCAAGAGACTCGGCTTTCGGATGAGGGCTCCGTTCGTGAACAAAATTACACCTTCTTCTGGAAGGGTAGAGACAATGACGCAAAGCGAGAGCACGGGGTGGGCTTCGCAGTTCGCAACAGCTTGTCCAACTGCATTGAGGCACCCATCTGTGTTTCAGAGAGAATTATGTCCTTGAGAATAACAACTGCTTCGGGTCCCATAACCCTAATATCAGCTTATGCACCTACATTAAAGGCCTCTCCAGAAGTTAAAGATTCTTTCTATGAAAGCTTACGTGCATGTCTAGCAAAAGTACGTGTCTCTGACAAACTTTTTATTCTTGGTGATTTCAATGCAAGAATTTTCAGCAGTTCTGATAACTGGCCGGATTGTATTGGCCGCCATGGAATAGGAAACATAAATGAAAATGGGCAGCGTCTAATGGAACTATGCACATCAAACTCCCTCTGCGTATGTAACACCTATTTTCAGAATAAGCCTGCTCACAAAGTGTCATGGAAACATCCAAGATCAGGTCACTGGCATCAGCTTGATTTTATCATCACGCGCAGGCGAGATTTGCGTGACGTTCTCAATGCCAGAACCTATCACAGTGCAGACTGCGACACTGACCACTCTCTGGTAATGGCCAAAACACGTATGATTCCAAAGAAGATCCATTCAGTGAAAAGCAACCGCCGCAAAATTATGTTTAATATCCCAGTCAATCATGACGATGCATTACACAAACAATTCTCATCCGAAGTAAAAGAGAATCTCAGTCATGCTTTACTGAGGGACACAGGTAGCGTCGAAGACATGTGGCTTCTAGCGAGAGAAAAACTTTTACAAACTGCTTTTAGAACTATTGGAACAAAAGATGCGTCGCAGAATGACTGGTTTGCTGATTACGAGGACAAATTACGTCCATACATTGAGCACAAAAGAGCAGTTCATATAACCCTTATAAACAGCCCCAGTGATCATGCCAAGTTGGAATACAAAAAAGCTAAAGCAGATCTACAACGTATCACTCACCGTTTTGTGAATGAGTATTGGACAAACCTCTGCAAGTCCATACAGCTGTACCATGATAGCGGGGACTACCGAGGCATGTATCAAGGCATCAAGAGTGCAATCGGGCCCACAACCAGGAAACGTGCCGCCCTAAAAGACTTAAATGGGGAACCTATTGTTGACAAGCAGAAGCAGTTGGAAAGATGGTCAGAACACTACACCAACCTTTACTCCAGGGCAGTCAGCATAAAGCCTGAAGCACTGGATAGTTTACCAACTTATCCTACTGCATTAGAACTTGATGATTTAACTTCACAGGACGAACTTCATTTTTCACTGAAGAGACTCAAACTGGGAAAAAGTAAAGGTCGTGACAACCTACCGGCTGAAATAATTAAACTTGATTGTGTTTTTCCGGTCATATATGAACTCCTAAAGCGGTGCTGGTATGAGGGTACAATACCACAGGACATGCGTGATGCAGATATATTTACCCTTTATAAGGGCAAAGGTGATAGAGGCGTTTGCAACAATTACAGAGGTATATCCCTCCTCAGCATTGCTGGAAAAGCTATCGCTCGAGTCGTTTTTAGGAAGACTGGAAACCCTCGCCTCACGTGTCTACCCCGAATCTCAGTGCGGATTTCGCGCCGGCCGCTCCACGAGTACATGATCTTCACTGTCCACCAACTTCAAGAAAAATGCCGTGAACATCGTGTGCCTTTATACTTGGCTTTTGTCGATCTAAATAAAGCCTTTGATACTGTTAGCCGTACCGGCCTTTACGAAATCCTGCACAAAATCGGCTGCCCACCTACGCTGTTGTATTTAATAAAGGCCTTCCACGATAACATGATAGGCTCTGTGATATTTGATGGCGAAGCTTCCGCATCCTTTAAAGTAAACCGCGTTGTACGACAGGGCTGTTTTTATCTGGCAGTTTTTATCTGGTTGCGATGAAAATTTGCACATGTGTACTTTAAAACAAAGAGAAAAATACTGCCTACACTAGCTTTGCAAAAACCAAACTACTCTTCGTCTCTACACCACTTAATTGTTTTTTATACATACCTACAGTTTTATCTGATATCAACAGAAATTTACACGCGTATACTTCAAATCAATCAGAAAAGGCAGTCTACATTTGGTATATAAAAGCCCAATCTCTCTTTCCCTTTACCCTCACCCCTTTTAATTTCCAATGTTCTTTACAAAAATCAACAGTTTTAAATCCTGTCAGAATCAAATAAGCTTTTTTAAAAGTCATGGCATAATACTTATAAAAAATGTGTCAAGATGTCTCAACATGTACTTCAGATTTCAACTTGGATCCCAAGCTTTCACGTCGTGAAAACCAATTAAAAATCTATATTTTCTGTGTGATGCCGGAGCAAACAGATATATTCCAGAGACAGATTTCTATATGTGGTATGTATTAATGCCCAGATGTTTCACGTTTCGGTTATCGACCAGCAGCTTTAACAGATGTTACGATCGAAACATAGCCTGGACCAAAATGTAAACTGCCATTCCTTAGCACAACACCCAATTCACCCCGTTGTGGAAGTTTTTGTGGTGTATAAAAACAGAATTCTTCTTTGAATGCAAGCGCTTTAATCCCTGAGCTACCAGGAAGTTCGTAAAATGGGAACTGCTGCGGCTTATTTAAAATACAAAACAAACTATAATACCACTAAAAATTTAAAAATAAAATAATTGTTTTAAAAAACATAAAAATCGCCTTAAAAAAAAAACACTAATAATTTTAAAATAACTTTATACCTTGCTTAGGAGAAAGAAAATCTAAATGGACAATATTTTACTTTACTGTCATTGAAATTTTTACATTAATTTGTTATTTTTGGAGTCGGTGCCAGCGAAAGCAAGAAAATAAAAAGATAAAAACAATAATGAATAACAATAATACATAAAAAATCATGTTACTGCTTACCTACAATTGAGGCTAGAAACATTTTTCAACAAAACTGAAACATGCAGATGAAACGCTATATTATACTAACTGTAAATTGTTTACTGCATGATACAGCCTACAAACTGACACTGTAGTGCCAGAGATATGCCCGGATGACCAATAAGGCCGAGCCACAAATTAAAATACTGATAATTTGTTTCTGTAAGCTTTCTCCCGCAATAACACTATCTGCCTCATGACATGCTGTAAAATATTGGGAATTTTTCTTGGTACTCCCCATTTGGCCTCTAATACCAAAAGATGTTCAGTAATTCGATCTTGGTGATGTGACAGCTGGCACCGGCACAAAAATATCTAATTGATGTAAAAATTTCAATGACAGTAATGTAAAATATTGTCCATTTAGATTTTCTTTCTCCTAAGCAGGGAATAAAGTTATTTTAAAATTTTTAGTACTTTTTTTTGAACGCGGTTTTTATGCTTTTTAAACAATTATTTTTTGAAAATGGGTTTAATAGTTTTATTGATACTTGTTATTTACCGGGTACTATTTATTTTCTGACGAAAGTGCTTATTTTACGTAAAATTCAACGTTAAAATTTAGAGTATTTGAAAGCCTGCTAAAACGTTCCTTTGCTGCCTGGCGCTGGCCAACCACACGCGTGACGTCACGTGCCAGCAAGCCCTCACTGTACAGAAGTAACGTTTGGTTTGTTTCTAGGAATTTGTGTATAAATTGTTAGACATATGGTTTATAAATAGTGTGTAGTACATCATTCTACAACCACAACAAGAAAAAACTCTCCAAATAAACGTAAGTGTTCCCGCATTACCCGAAATAGAAAAAAAAGTCGCTACAACTTGCTCGTAGAAACCCAGACGACCTAAATTGCATGTCATTTACTGTAAATATCATTTGCACCATAATTTCTTGGATTAATGTAGTACGCTGTTTAAGGCGAGATCAGTGAGGTTAGGGTTCTTAAGTTCGATACTCGCTTTGGAATATGTTTTATTATTTGTGGGCGTTTTCTTTAGATACTGTTTGCTGTTGGTAGCACCGCATATTCTTTTTCTAAAATCCACCAAAACATTAATTTTTTTTCAGAATGTTTCACAAATTTTTGGATTGCAAGCGTATTATAAACATTTTAAACATAACTAAAAAGACTTCAAAACTGAAACTGGACGTTACTTGCACACCGATAAAAAGTTAAAAAAAAAAAAACTGAAAATTACTTGCGCATTAAAAGTAAATACCGCCTAAAATAGATGCATTTGTGTTAGAAAGGCAACATGCAGTTGTATCGTCACGTACAAATTCCAACAAAAGGTATTCCAAACGTTCCAGAGCTGTTGGAGATTAGAGTGAAATATTATTGTTAAAATATGATTCACCGAGGAGCACTTGGATTTTTTGCAATGATAATGTATCTCTCATATGTTTCAAAATTAACAGCGGAAGGTTATCTTTTTATAAAAGTTTTCTTGTATGGCACCAATTTATGTTTCAAACGTTTGTATGACGTTTTATGACTTCTTCGAATAAAGTCACGAGTCTGTAAAGCAACAAACAGCAAACAGAAACGAAAAAAAAATGTTCACCCGAAAAAAATATGATTCTAACCATGGTTCGAACATAGGATCTTCAAATTAATTCCCTAAGCACTCTTAAACCATGCAGCTACCTGGACACCATGGCATCGTCATTTATCTTCTCGTTTACATCACAGTTTCTACGTGCGGTGAAGTGAAAGTGGTCGGTAAATAAATAAAGTATAAATTCAGTTTCGTTGGAAAAAAATTATCATTTATCTATAATTATTTGTCTGGAGTTAAGAAAAATCATCCACAACATCAAGTTATTTAACTGTCGTGCTTACCTATACTACACTTGTATTTTCTCGTAAATATCTCCTAAAACAACTAACTTAATTTAAAATTTAGTCATTCTTATGAAGGATTTCTGTTAATCTCTAATTTCTAGTTTAAATATCAATGATCTCAAATTGAAGTTATTACATTTTCAAGCTCCATAGAATATAAGCCAAGGGATTTTTTCTATAACTAGCCCGACAAATAATTTCGGCACTTTTCTGCTGTGGGTTTCTATAAATTGTACTTTATTTTATATTCAACACGAAATGTCATGAGTAACAAGAGATAACCAGCAAAAAATAATAAAAATAGTTGAAAACTTTGATAATAGGAAACGATTCATACGCAGCCGCAGCGCCTACAGGATCGTGACGTCACTAAAGCGATCACCAATCACAGAGCTTTTTTCTGTAACGTGACAAGAGGCAAGAAAAATCTGATTTTCATTTCGCTTTTTTTTATTAAAAAATAATCCACCTTTCGTTTCAAATTTAACAAAAATAGCTTCCTTAAGCATTAATCGACGCGAATGACTACAATTTGTAATATATTTTCAATACTGTCAAATAGCCTATTGTTATCTGCTAGAGGTACATTATGAACAATATTAATTTTTTCTATTATTTAGTCAAATAAATTTAGAAGTTTAGTAAAAGTTAATACAAGATTTAAACTTAAAATATTTTGAGACAGAAACACGTCTATGAAAGGAAATAATAATTTTCATTTGTTAGTAAAACTGTAAATCTTTAACATTACTGCTTATACAAAGTGTAAGTAACATTAAAAATCATATGGGATTGAATTAACACTTGAATATTTAAACTTCTCAGGAAATGACATGTCATAGGATGATGGGATCCTGTTGAAATTCATGGAGAACGGATTGGTCATCATCTAGTTGATATCCTATCGCTTTACTTTCCCATGACAATTCGTAACAAATTTCCCACGAGTTGTAGAAGTTTTTAATAAAAAACTATCTGATCTGTGCGAATATTGCGCACAGTATTTTGATCAATCACCGAATGGTAATACAATAAGTATATGTAAATATTTATTAATGAAAGGTCGTTCATCTTCTTGAGTAGTAATATATATATCTTATTGTAAAAAGGCGTTATCATTGTATATAAAATATATTTAATGTAAAATATTTTGATAGTAGATATTTAAAAAAATGGATACTGGGTATGTCAGATGTGATTTTTTCTCAAACTTTACTTTATAAAAGTTTTCTGAAAACTTGTAAACATTGTTTGCTCTATGTGTCTTAATCACAAACATAAATATAGCTGAATTAACGAACTCGCGAAAAAGCCATATAAAACTGTCTATGCGGAAAAACCGGTTCTGGTAAATAAAATCTTGCGTCTGACCTTGCGCTTTATTAATGGTTATAGCGAAGGCTACTCTTATTGCGAACTGATTTCTTATCATTTGAAAAATCACGGTTGGATGCGAAGGTATAAGGTTAATGCGGGGTATGAGCACAGTTTTATCGAGTGAATGAATTTATCAGTGATGACGTACTCGCCTAAGTGAGTTACCACTAATAGTCAATCCCTGACTAGCGTTAAGATTTATAATTGGTATAATAATAGAATTTTTCTTTCAAAGCAGTTTATGTTGTGGTAAATCTGACAGATTGAACGTCGTTTATTCCTTCAAGTTGGGCAGAATCAGAACTAGTGTAAACCTTTTTCTCATCAAGCAACAAATTAGAAACAACATATTCATTCACTGTTGTACAATATCGTTTCTTGGACTTAAAATCGCCGTTAAATAGAATTGCGAAACATTCTGTTCACTGATTCCTGTCATCAACTCCCTATTTTCTTGAATGTGCCTCATAGTCGACCAAAAATGTTTCAGAAAATTTTCTTTGAACAGCTTATAGTCATCCCTAGCTTGCCTATCGCACCATGTCCTAGCATAAGACTTTAGATGTTTACACACAAGTGCAGTTTTCTTACTGTCGGGTAACACATTAAAATAGTCAGATCTTTAAAAAAATTCTGTAAATTCTATAGGGTGAAGTCTTCCACTGTCATCATAGAATTCAAACTCTTCCTTAATATCAGCACTAATAATTGGATTACCTGTTTAGGGAACAACTCCCTGACTTAACTGAACCTGTAACCCAGCAAAGTTTTTCTCTAACTGATTTACATTACATTGCGTTGCCTCCAATAACTGGGTAAGCTGTTCCTTATGATGTACCAATGCATTAACATTTTGTCCCACCTCTTGTCCCAACTCATCAACCCTTTGAGCAGTTTTAATGTCATTAGCCTTGAATAAACTGACATACACCTCCTTCATCTTATCACTATTTTCGCTAATTTCCCTCACCTCTTTGTTATATTTACAGTCCACTTCATTAATTAAAACAACACATGCATCTTTACTACCTTTACAAATTTGGTTAACCTTTTCAAATTTCTCCTGACACTCTACAATTGTTTGCTCCAGTTTCGAATTTGAATTATTAATATCCTCTTTAAATTGAGAACTAAAACCCTGAAATTGCTTACTGATTTTTTTTTATCAAAACAGTCAGCCAATTCAGAAAATTTGCTCTCAAAATCCAATTCATTTTTAAATTCAGAAAACTTACTGTCAAATTTACAATCAATTTCGGAAAACTTACTATCAAATTTACCATTGATTTCAGCAAATTCACAATTAATTTCAGAAAATTTGCTGTCATTATCACTCCTTAACTCACTTTTCAATTCAGAACATTTTTTGTCGAATTTTGCGTTAAAATTAGCTACAAAAGATTCTAGAAATGTTTGTAGATTCTGACTATCAGCAATTTTCAGTTGTTAGCAAAATCAATATGAAAACAAAGTTGAGGAAAATTTAAACTTTGATAAACTGCCAAAAACGAACATGCAAAAGAAAATATTTGAATATTCAGTACTTACTGATCGTCGTCAGTTTGGTACCACTTAAATACTTTTCGTCACCTTAAATTTCTCCACGTAGCACGTTTACACCACTATACACCACTTTTTTTTTACTGAATCTAATCACTTTCACGCACAAAACACTGCACTCCCAGAAGACGACGATCTTCCAATCACCCAGTTTCAAAGAAATCTCGTAGCCAGTGGCTAAAAGACGTCGATATTCCAATCGTCGTAAAACTGCCGTCGATTCCAGGCGTCGAACGATGGATTCAATCGTCGTAATTCTTCGAAGCGTTTTTCCTTGATAACCTCTTCTAAACGTCACGTCATAGTGCGTCGATAACTCGTCGCAATTTGCTGCAGATTCTTTTAGAAAATTAACATGTCACAGATGTTTGATTTCTTCTCCCTTGAACGGTAGCCATATAAGATTGTTCGTGGTTTAATTAATACGGTAATTAAGTAGTCCACGATATAATTCAGCTTAAACTTACGTTTATTTTTAACCGACTTCAAAAAAAGGAGGAGGTTATCAATTCGTCTGTATTTTATATATATATATATATATATATATATATATATATATATATATATATACACACTAAAAAATTTTCATTTAAATCGGTTCAAAATTCGTGAATATGTGGCTGAAGATATATATCTTCAGCCATATATTCACGAATTTTGAACCGATTTAAATGAAATTTTTTTAGTGTATAGGTTTAGTGTATAAGTTTTCCCAAATGAATTTCATTGAGAAACCACCCTTATACCCCCTTCAACCCCTTAATTTTTATACAAATCCACATTTCTTATTCGATCTAGATGAAACTTTGGACATACATAGCTAAAAATAAAGAGAGTAATACTGTGAACTTTTAGTTTAAAAACTGAACCCCTCTCCCCCTATCCTCCCCTTAATTTTTGCCAATTTTCTTTATTCAAAGCTACAGTCGACACCATTTAACTGATCTCCATTAAAGTTGGCAATTACTTGTAGTTTTTCATGGAGAAGGTTTCTGACCAAAAAAATAAAAATAAAAAAACCATCCCTCTTCCCTTCACTCCCCTTAATTTTATAGAAACCTACATTTCTTAACTGATTTTTATTGAACTTTGCCCATGGATACTTTAAAACAAAGAGAAATATCCTGTCAACATTTGCTCTGCCAAAGCTCTACCCCCTCCCTCTTTCCACCCTTTTAATTATTGTCAATGTACTTCATAAAATGCTACACTCGACACCGTTTGACCGATTATCATCAAAGTTGGCATTTCCGTGTAATTCTTCATGGAGAATCTGACCAAAAAAAACAAATAAATAAAAAACCACCCCTCTCCCCGTTACACCCCTTAATTTTTATACAAACCCACATTTTTTTATCCGATTTCAATGAAACTTTGGACATGTATAGTCAAAAATAAAGAGAAAAATAGTGTCAACTTTTGGTTTGAATAAATTGAAGCCCTCTCCCCCTATCCACCACCCAAATTTTTACCAATGTTCTTTATACAAAGCTATAGGCAACACCATTCAACTGATCTCCATTAAAGTTGGCAATTACATGTAATTTTTCATGGATAAGGTTTCTGACCAAAAAAAATAAAAAATAAAATAAATAAAAAAACCACCCCATGTCTCCCTTTATACCCTTTAATTTTTTAGAAATCTATATTTCTAATCTGATTTTTATTGAACTTTGCCCATGTATACTATAAAACAAAGAGAAAAATCCTGTCAACATATGGTTTGCCAAAGCTCAACACCTTTCCCTCCTTCAAACCCATTAACTTTTGTCAGTGTTCTTTATAAAAAGGTACAATCGCGATCTTTTGACCGATTACCATGAAAGTTGGTGCTTAAAAGTATTTTTTCACAAAGAAAGTGTCTGACCAAAAAATCTAAAAACCACCACCTCTCCCCATTAAACCACTTAATTTTTATACACAACCACAGTTTTTATCCGGTTTAGACAGAACTTGGCTAATTTTTACTATAAAACAAGGAGAAAAATAATGCCAACTCTTGGTTTACAAAAACTGAACCCCTCTCCCCGTTTCTACCCCCTTCATTTTTGTGATTTCTTTTTAGAAAGCTACAGTCGACACCATTTGACCGATCTTAATGAAATTTGGCACATATATATGTAATTTTTTATGGATAATATTTCAGAAAAAAAATAAAAACTACCCTAGCTCCCCTTCCCTTAATATTTGTACAAAACCCTCATTTTAATCTGATTCGGTGGAACTTCGCATGCATATACTTTAAAACAAATAGAAAAAGAAAATACTCTCCACATAACTTTCACAAAAACGCAAACCATATCCCCCTTTCTACCCCTTTAATTACTGTCAATATTCTTTATACAAAGCTACCATTTCTTTCTGATTTTGAGGGAAATATGCACATGTATACTGCAAAACAAACAGGAGAAGACTGTCTACATTTGGTTTAGAGAGTCCAAACTCCGCTCCTTCCTTTCCATCCTTTAATCCACAGTTTCTATCCGATTCTGAAGGAAATTTGCACATGTATACTTTAAAGCATACAGAACAATTGTGTTTAAATTAGGTTTCAGAATGCCAACCTTCTTCTCTTCTACCCCCATCCCTCCTAATTTCTAATGTTCTTTATAGATACCCACAGTTTTATCAGATTTCCATTGAACACTGCACATGTATACTTAAAAACAAAGAGAAACATAATGTCTACATTCTGTTTACAAAACCCTACCACTTACTCCCTTACCCTATTTTCTTTTCACAGTGCTACAGTTATTATATGGTTTCGATGGAAATTTGCCCGTGCATACTTTAAAACAAAGAGAAAAATAGTGCCCTAACTAGTTTTACAAAAACCAAATTACTCTTCGTCTCCACATCCCTTAATTGTTTTTTATACATACCTACACTTTTATCTGATATCAATAGAAATTTACACACGTATACTTTAAATCAATCAGAAAAGGCAGTATACATTTGGTATACAAAAGCCCAATCTCTCTTCCCTTTTTACCCTCAGCCTTTTAATTTGCAATGTTCTTTACAAAAATCAACAGCATTAAATCCTGTCAAAATCAATTAAACTATTTTTAAGTCATGGCATAATATTTATAAAATAAATGTGTCATAATGTCTCAACATGTACTTCAGATTTCAACTTTGATCGCAAGCTTTTACGTTGTGAAAACCAATTAAAAATCTATATTTTCTGTGTGATGCCGGAGCAAGCAGATATATTCCAGAGACAGATTTCTGTATGTGGTATGTATTAATGTCCAGATGTTACATGTTTTGGTTATCGACGAGCCGCTTTAACAGATGTTATGATACGATGGAAACAAAAGCCTGCACCAAAATTTAAACTGCCATTCCTTAACACAACACCCAATTCACCCCGTTCTGGAAGATATTGTGGTATATAAAGAAAGCAAGCGCTTTAATCTCTGAGCTACCAGGAAGTTCGCTAAGTGGGAACTGCTGCGGCATATTTAAAATACAAAATAAACTATAATACCAATAAAAATTTAAAAATAAAATAATTTTTTTAAAAAAACATAAAAACCGCCTTCAAAAGAAAGCACTAAAATTTTTTAAAAAAAACTTTATACCTTGCTTAGGAAAAAGTAAATCTAAATGGATAATATTTTATATTACTGTCATTGAAATTTTTACATTAATTAGTTATTTTTGGAGTCGGTGCCAGTCAAAGCAAGAAAAACAAAAAGGAATAACAATAATACATAAAAAATCATGTTACTGCTTACCTACAATTAATGCTAGAAACATGTATCAACAAAACTGAAACATACAGATGTCGCCGATATTATACTAACTGTAAATCGTTTACTGCATGATGCTGCCTACCAACTGACACTGTAGTGCCAGAGATATGCCTGGATGACCAATAAGGCCAAGTCACAGATTAAAATACTGATAATTTGTTTCTGTAAGCTGTCTCCCGCAATAACACTATCTGCCTCATGACATGCTGTAAAATATTGGGAATTTTTGTTGGTACTCCCCATTTGGCCTCTAATACCAAAAAGATGTTCAGTAATTCGATCTTGGTGATGTGACAGCTGGCACCGGCTACAAAAATAACTAATTGATGTAAAAATTTCAATGACAGTAATGTAAAATATTGTCCATTTAGATTTACTTTTTCCTAAGCAAGGTATAAAGTTTTTTTTAAAAAATGTTTAGTGCTTTTTTTTGAAGGCGGTTTTATGTTGTTTTAAACAATTATTTTTCATCAAACACGATGTCAACAGTTACATGGATTAATACAATCCAAGAGACTGTATACAACGCTTCTTCCACAGACAATACTACTAATACAGTCCTTGGCAGTCTCAAATTGAATCTGTATAAACTACTACTGTCCTTCTGCTGATTTCTTTATATAGGCTCTATCGAAATTTCTAGAACACTTCAAAAGCTTCAGCCAGATATTTCTCGAACATTGACAATACTTAAACAATTGAAACACATTAAAAACAATCAGAATTAATACATAACCATTTTACATCATTACAAAATGGTTAAAAATGGAAATTAAAGAAACTTAAACACAAAATTATTTACAGAAATCATTTTAAACTGTCGTAAATTATTCTTTAGACATCGTAACTTGCATTAATACTTGGAATTACCAACATTTAAGCAATTCTCTTGCCCAATTCTGTTCTTAAACATATTAAATGGCCTCTAAATAATTTCTTTTCATATAACAAAGTCTATATACATTGATTTACAGGAAATTGCAAAACAAACATACCAGATCATATTCAACCAAACTCTAGCATACTACCAATGCTTCATAAAATACAATCCTATTTAAATTTTGATTTGAGGGCTGTTACACCCTGACGGTACGCAGCGATTAAGTTCAAAATTCCGGTTTAATACTTCAATGGCGGGGAGAACATCGATCAATGAAAGAGCCGTCTCAACCCAGGCAATTATGAGAAATGGTTATTTGCAGTCATCACTCACTTGGATGAGCTGAAGTTTATCCACAACGTGTTAACGCACTTTCCAGACTTTGTCTAGTGCCTGACTGATCGTCAACAAAGCCATCTCGCCACATCACGGGACTAGCTAAGTGGCCAGAGGTGTGGCTGGTAGCAAAAATTTTTCCAGCGCTGTGGGCTTTCCACTTCAGCCAGTAGCATTTCAACATCGTCCAAGAAAGAAAGGACGTCATGCCATACTTTTACTATCCCGAGGGCCGGCCTCCGAGACCAAAGCTCGTCGTAGCAGTATTGGATTCATAGGAGCAACCCGTGGAGCATGGATTGGTCCTGCCGGTCACAGCCTTCTACGATGGAATTTAGTACAGCTGATGGAAACCCTCTATAATGACACACAAGAACACTTTTTCGCGTTCCCAGTGAGTCGTGATCTATGATTCCTGTCGCAGCATCCCGACTACCTGCAACGACTGAAGACAGTCTTGGAAGGGAGCGGCGTTATTATTTTTATTTTTATTATTATTATTTATTCCTGATTTTACATAGCCTACTACCTTGTTACCTAAAGTAGGCCCTTAGTTTCTACAGCTTTTATTCTTAACAAAGTTTACTTTTGTAAAAATAGATCTGGATATTTATTCTTAAGGATTTAAGGTATTATAATAATTAATCCACTAAATATTTTAATAATTAATATACCTATTAATCTACCAACTAATCTAATAATTAATCTACCATCACACTAATTCACAAAAAAACAGCAATTGTCAAGGTGTTTTCATAGCTCTGATCAATGAACCTTATATTTGCAAATGTTCTTCCTGCACCACTGCTGGCCTGCGACGACGTCCAGGCCGCCAGCTGTCTCTGCTGATGCAGCGGGGCGACTGCTGACATGCTGACCACAAAGTGTCGTCAGCCAGCTTCACGTTCCAGGTAGTGGTCTTGTTCTTCTCCGGTTTGTCCTTGGAGTCACCTACTCCCACATCAGGAGTTCCCTCCTGGAATCAGAGCAGGCCACTCCGTGACCCCTGGAGAAAGTGCCTCTGGTTTCCAGAGGCACTGCGATGAGTTGAGTCATCCTGGTGCAGGCACTGCCTTAGTCAGTGCTTGTGGTCATATTTGGGTTGTTCTTTCATCTTGAGTTTCTTCCTATTCTATTCTTCTTTCTGTTTCGGATGCCATTTACTCGCAGCGTCTTCTGCGCTCTGCTAATTTCAATTCAGCAAACCTTGCCTTCTTGCGCAGTGATGGTAGATTTACAGCTTCATCTAGCAAGTGCCAGGGTTCGGTATCACGAAGTAGGTCGTATATTCTTCTGTTCTGAAGTTGTATTTGAAGGTATGCTCTTGATTCTTCAGTTTGTTCGCATTCCCAAACCACGTGCTCGGCAGTACTTACTTCGCCACAGTTGCACCTGTTTGTTTCTTTGAGGCCTCTCTGTTCTAAGAAACTGTTATATGGACCATGGGCAAATATGTAGTGTATGAGCCCTGGAGATGGTTGTAGATGGGTCATGTTAGTCTCTCTTTCCCACAAGGAAGCATGTCGAAGGTCCTTCTCCCGTGTTGCTGTTTCTCCATGTTTGCTGCCATTCATCCATCAACGCATCCCGATCATCTTTTTGGGTTTCAACAGACCTTCCAGTTATTTCAGTAGCTTGGTTATACCTTCCTTTTTTTTATCCAGTATAACGTTCCTCGCTTCCTTACTTCCAGGTCCAGGGGCCAGATGCCGAGTATAACCGTCAGTGCATCTGTGGACGTTGTTCTGTAAGCCCCAGTTAGCCTGAGCAGTATTCCTCGCTGCGTACGCTGAAGCAGCTCCTTTGGTTTGACCTTTCTTAGGTGCTTGCAGCATATCCAGTTATGGAGGCCAGTATTGCGTCGTGATATCTTCTTATGATGAGCGGAGGCAGATTGAACAGTCGCTTGCCAATGCTTATCAATTTGTGCATTACCAGTGCTGCTCGTCCACATACTTCCTCCATGTGAGACGCAAATTTCAGTTGCTTCTCCAGTTTTACACCAAGGTAACGGACTACTGCTTTTCTTTTTATTGTTTTTCCCTGGATCTTAATTACCGGATTTCGTTTGAGTGTTTCTTTTAGGAACATGTAGGTCGTCTTTTGCGGGGCTAGGTTAACGTAACTTCTGCGCACCACTGACTCAGGCAATCCAATATAACTTTGCATTTTGTTTCGAGCTTCTGCCTGGTGTCCGCGTCTATCAGAAGTGCCAGATCGTCGGCAAATGCCACCACACCCAGCAGTTCGGAGATTTGTTGCAGTATTTCCATGACCGGTTCCAAGCCAATGTCCCAGAAAATTGGTCCACACACTTATCCCTGCGGGCAACCTTTCGTCAGTTATTTCTCTATGTACTTGTTGGGGTACCGCAATTTAGCATATCTATTTCTACAATAATCTCTAAAACTGTTATATAGGTTTTTTGGACACCTGATGTTTCTTAAGCGTTCGAACAGCGCGGTCCACCAGAGATTGTCCAATCACATAATTTTTGGAAGAGTTTTGAGCTATTTCCATTAAGCGGTTGATGGCGTCCTCTGTTGACTTGCCTGATCTGAACCCATAGTGATTTGGCTTCATCCCATTTTTTAGTCTGTATTCCTTTAGTTTCTTGTAACTTTTCTTGTACTTACCTTAGAATATTGAGTAAACAGATTGGACGATAAGATTTTGGGAGTGGTGTGTCTTTGCCTCCACCTTTCGCTATAATTTTCAAGTCACTCGTTTTCCATGCGTTTGGTACTTTTCCTTACACCAGGCATTCGTTAAATAGTTTATTTAAGGTTGGAACCAGTTGGACGACCAACTCCTGGAGGACCTCTGCCGGTATCTTATCAGGTCATGGTACTTTTCTTTTCGGAATGGAAAGTATTGCCTCTATTATCTCTCCATCTGATATGACGAATTTTTTATGTTTACTCGCGTAAGGGTCTCACATTTTTTGACGCAGTTCACTTTGCCGATCACTCTCGTTTTCTGTACTGTCATCTGGAAGTAGCACGTCAAGTAATTCCAGTGCAGTTTCTATCCAGTTGGTGGCCATAGATCCATCCAGTTTCCTTACTGTAGACAATGTTGTAGGTGCCCTAATTTTGCCAGCTGCAATCTTGTAAGGGATTCCCCATGGGCCTGGTCTCATCTTTTGTTTGACGAAGGCTTCCCAGCATTTTTGTTTTGTTTTCAGCAACAGATCCTTGAACTCTAGCTTTTTATTCCTATATCTTTCTAGTAGAGTCTGTCTCTCTTCTGTAAAAAGGCATTGTTGATACGCTTTTCTTGCCTTCCTCATTGTGATTCGTAGTTTCTGCAATCTTTCTGTCCATGGTTTGTCTTTTAATTCTTTTGTTTTCTTTAGTGGAATTGCGGTTCATTGCGTCATGGATTGCTCGAATTGTTTCTTTCGTAGCTTTGTCTACATCAAAATCTTTATCTCCAAATTGGGGAGGAATGAAGCAACTCCTCAACCTCGGCCAGTTGGTTTTGCCGATGTCATATCGCCGTTGAATATTGATACAGAGTGCATCGTCTTGCAATCTTCCCAGTTCGAACATTATTAGATTGTGATCAGTGGTGGTTGGTTCTCAATCACCTTCCACCCAGTTACTAGGTTTCCTGCTCTTCGATTTGTTAAAGTTATATCTATGTTCGATTTGGCACCTGCTCGGTCACTGAACGTGTATGGATTGTTTGGCTCGCTTTTGACATACAGCTGTAATTCTCCAATCAGTTCGAGTAACTTTTCTCCTCGTGCGTCTGTGAAACCACTGTCCCAGAGTGCAGATTTGGCATTTGCATCGGCAGCTATCACCGTAGGGTTGTCGCCTATGGCTATACATATTTCCCTAATCTTACAAAGATCGTCTCTGTATTGAAAGTACATGTTAACGAGGACTATATTTCCCCATTGCGTACTAAACTCCACACACACCGTATGTTCATCGCAGAATTGTGTTATTTTTGTGACAGAGGTTTGGTTATTGAAGATTATGATGGCGTTCATAGATTTTTTCTCTGTCGAGATTGTCTAAGACGTCACTGACATGTGAGGGATTTTCCCTTCACTAGAGTGGGGCTCTTGAAGACAGAGGATATCTATTTGCATTTACTCAGCTAGTTTACTCACTTCATGCAAAACCAGATTGGTTCTCCTGCAGTTTAATTGTGCGGGTGGCATGAACCACGCCTACCATTTGCCACAAAATCTAGCAAGGCTGGTTCTGCGTGGCCTGTTAGTGGAAGTACACTAGGAGATAGTTGCCGCCGCACTAAAATGCAGAGACATCGTCACCACAGATGTTCACCAGATGATCCACCCGATGATTGTCTCCCGCTGTACACGTTCCAGGCAGCGGAGATTGTGCCGCGGGAAAAACAGACCACAATGATGCTCGACGCAAGATCTGAATCGAGCCGGAGAAGAAGCCAACACTACCTTTCATCTAGCGCTTCTGTTGCAATAATTACGGGCATGTAGCCCGTGATTGTACTGACAAGGAGCGCTGTATGCGGTGCGCGGGCAACCAGGAGGTCAGAAACTGTGTCATACCAAGGGACGCCAAGCCACCATGCATCAACTACGGATCAAATCACGCAACTTGCTTTAGTGGTAAGGCCGACCGAAGGATTACCTTCGACTTACCCCGTTTATGCACGTGAATTCGTCCACCTTCTCGCCATCAACCTCTGGTTGTTCCAGTTGGTTTCTGCGAGTACTGGCTGGAAAAAACTTAATAACACTCTAACTATGACTTGATGTACATTGTGGTCCGGCCGCCGACCTACACTTGTTAGCGCAGACGATGATCGTCACACCCTAGGGTATACCTGCACTTATTGCAAGCGGTCGCACAAGTAATGGCAACATATCGATCAGCGCCAAACATAAAACACAAATGAAAAAACTGATTTAAAAAAAAGTTACAGCAAAAATGGAGGGACTGCAAAAATGGCAAGGATTCCAGCAGGGAATTCAAGGACTGTTAAAGTATGTTAGGGCGACGGGGCACGCACACCACAGACTTCGCACCACGCAGCCGAAGGAGCGGTCCGACCTACAGAGGGGAGAAGCAGCGGCCTGACTACCGCCTCGATAAGTGGAGTCCCTTGGCGACTGAGGGTGAGGTGGTGGATTGTTCTAGAAAAGCAATCTCAGCTATATCCACCACTCCTTTTTCCGGCACCGGGGATATCCTGCAGATAATATGAAGAAGATGGAGCGACAGCTTGATGCGGCGGTGTGATGTCGGCGGATTGGGCTGGTGGTGCAGTTGTTGAACAGCTGCTGCGTGGATATCGGCGTCTGCCTCGAAGTGTACACTGGTAACTCTCTGCGGCAGAAACGTTGGCAGACAGATCAAGGTGGGATGCTAGCGACCAGCGGTGGATTAACACCGGCCACCACCCTGGCGTGAAAGCTGGTATGTAGTGCACAACGTCCGTATACTGGGAACCGCTGCAGTGTACAGCCGCTGCTGTAGCAACCACAGAATTCCGTGTCAGGCGCCAGTCGAAGCGCTGGAGTGGCCATCTATTTCTGCTACGTGGTTGCGGGCTAACAGCAGCGGTGCAGACGTTGGCTAACCGCCAAGGAGTACTCTGGGGGAACATTGGGGTATGATGCTGGAGGAAACACGGCGGTGTGGGGGCCGGCGGGCTACCGGCTGATAGCTGGTGTGTGGAGCGGCGTGCCAAGCCAGACTGAAGAAGAGGATTACCATCCCTGCCATGTACACTGGCAACAACGCAGCGGCGCGGAACTCGGAAATTGCCTAGAGGAAACGCAGTGGAACCGCTGCTGAGCGTGAATTAGCGAACCAAAATGGTGAGGATGTCGCTGGAAGTAATAAGGGGCTGGCGCTGGCAGCCCGCTGCGGCTGGGACGCCATTTCATAACCGGAAACCGGCGTACCGCCTGGTGGGGACGCTGGCGTGACTTTTTAGCGCCACACGCCTTCACTACGAAGCCAATGGATGCTCAACCTACCCTTGTGACTGAACAATTGCGGCGTGGTCGGTGGCCTTGCCACGTGGACGTCGGTGAGTTGTCCTAGAGGGGACCTGCTGTCCGCAGGTGTCGGGAACGTCGTAAGCCGAACATGCTAGGCCTCTACGTGGGTGAACCATCGAAGCCTGGACGCCGGAACCCGTGCTGCCTCGGAAAGTAACTGCATTATACCTTGTAATATCTTGGTTCTCTGGGTGGAGCCGCGTCGATTTGTTAAAACCTAACGTTTCTGCCATCTTGCTGTGGCTTTCATCAGAGGACTGACTGCTTGTGAGTTGCCGCTATCGCCTTATATAGTAGCTAGACCGCCGCAGTGACGTCACCGCGCCCAGTGTAGCTGGTAGGATGGGGCCGTTCGTCTTGGGTTTTCCTGAGCAAGTATGACCAAATATGGTCAAGTTGTAAACCATTGTCGGAATTAATGTTGTTCGGCTGCTTTTGTATTTCTAACGATTCTCTTATGCGCCTAGGCCACCATCTGCTTTCAGTGGCTATAACGCTGGTCTTATCGAATAAGATTGAATGGCCGCTATCGGCTGAATGTAGAACTACAGCGGACTTGCTTCCGTCATTATTTTAAAATGCCTAATGTGTTCATTAAGCCTCTCCTTAACAGAGCGTCCTATTTCCCTAATGTATACCTTTCCACAGCTACAAGGAATTTCATATACTCCTGGTGTTTGCAAATGTTCTCTCGTGTCTTTAATGCTGGTCAGGATGCTGGATAATTTCCTGGAAGCTTTGTATACGCGACGGATATCCCTCTTTTTAAGCAGCCGACCAATTTTATCCGTAACTCCTTGGATGTATGGCAGAACGGCCACTGCAATAAACATTTCAAGGTCATGCAAGGTGTAGTAAACGATTTTGTCAGTGGAGAGGCAATGGCAGTTTGTCAGTAAGAAAAAGCATTTAACAATTCTAGTATTAAAACCATACTTGTGATTAGCATTTCTTTTCCCCACATACTTGTGAGTATTAAAAAGCTTTAAACTCGAAACAGAAGTATTCTGTATAAACTTTAAGTGATGTTTGAATATATTTTGAACAATAACACAGGTTTTGAACCTTTGTGTGAAATTAGTAATGGGACGGGTGAACTTTTTCCAGAAACAATTACTGCTATCATAGCACCCAATTTCAAAAACTACCCAGTTACATCAGTGAATGTGGAACGGTCCATATCCACTTATAAAAATATTTTGTGAGAGCGAATAAACAATCCTACTATTGAAAATTTGGAACAGTACCCAATTGTTTACATTTTTAAAACAACAACTTAAATAATTGTTAATTATCGAATTTATAAATATGTTTGTCAACCACTTACTAATTGCATGCTGATTTTGAAATAAAAAATCTGAAAATGACTATTTTTATATTATATAATTTTTTTACATTTTTCATACATATTTTAATAATTTTCATGCATATTACTGGTTTTTTGCGTTGCATATAATTCGGTCTCTAATCATTATTGTACTGGATTGAAAGATTCTCGTGTATATCAACATAGTCACAATGAAATGTCAAGC
Organism: Vandiemenella viatica; assembly: GCA_031002005.1. Taxonomy (NCBI): domain Eukaryota; kingdom Metazoa; phylum Arthropoda; class Insecta; order Orthoptera; family Morabidae; genus Vandiemenella; species Vandiemenella viatica. The sequence goes on from JARYHS010013631.1 coordinate 27,122,551, forward strand.
GCACTCACTTCACATTTAACATGTTTGTTTTGGTTGACGTTCCTTTCGATTCACTCAATATTTTTTTAACAAAAAATAATAAGATTATTATACATTTTAATTTAAATACGAGGTTTAAAACTTAAATAGTGGCAACTATTTATTCACAACTGATACAAAAGTCTTACATGTTTGAACCCGTTACTGTCCTTCAAAGTAGTCACCAGCGTTGTGTAGAAACCGTTGCCAGCGATATGGAAGGCGCAGTATACCATTAGCAGCATGGAGGAAGGAATATATGGAGACGACGCAAGGGACATTCACTACATACTGGAGTGAAATCGGGTGGAGAGAAGTGGAGAGGGGAGGCCGCCATATTGCTTGGCAGGAGAAACGGGAAATAGGCACAAAAACCTCAAGGGAATCATAAGACAACCGTGGCACCGCAATTTGATGATGGATTATTATGTAACTCAACGAGACACATCAAAAATGAAGAATAATTTTTTTTTTTTTTTTTTTTTTTTGATATCGTGCTTAGTTCTCAAGATATACTGTCTCAAAAGAGTGGTGTTTCTGGTTGAAATTCAGAAGAAACGTGTTCCCATAGTCAAATTTGGTGATAGATTCTCATGTAACACGACGATACAAATCGAAAATAAAAAATAAAATCTTTCGATATCTCGCTTACTTCGCGAGATATACTGTCTGAAAAGTGAGGTTGTTAGTTTATGAGGGGATTCAACGATAACCGTGGCGCCGCAATTTGATAACGAATTCTTATGTAACTCGATGAGAGAAACTGAAAGTAAAAAATAATTTTTTTTGATATCTCGCTTAGTTCGAGGTATTGTACCTTAAAATTGACGTGGTTAGGTTGAAATGTGGCCTGGACCAGAAGAAAACTTTGGCCATATCCATATTTGATGATGAATTCGGACGTAACTTAAAGAACAGGTTATTTTTAACTTGAATAACTGTTTACTTCTACAGTCCTTAAATTTTAGTTGATGTTCAAATAGGTTATATTTTCACATTCTATTTCAGTAATTGATGAGAATGATTTCAAACTCTAGAAATATAGTTGTAGACATATTTACAAACAGAAACAAGTCATATCTGAAATTTTAAAAATAGCCTAAGTCAGTGTTTAGAACTTTTTTAAAAATTGTCACTTCAAAAGACCTCATAGTTTCTGAGCTTACTTAGAAGATATTGTACTGTTAGTGGCCTATATAATTTTGCTAGCAATTCATAAGTCAGAAGCTAACAACTAATAGTAATTGTTCTCTTCTGGTACACACGGCATTTCAACCTGCCAACATTTCCATTAATATTGCCGCTACAAAATCAAACTATGTAGACACATCTAAACACAAGAAATGCATCGCGAACTACATTTCGGACAACAAAGTTTATTTCATCACGTTTAGTAGTTCGCACAGCACAAATTATCATAATTAATTTCATCGTACACTTTCAGTGTAAACTTAAACGTGAGTAAAGCATGCAGAATACCGTATTCACAGTGTCGCGTTGTAAACATGACCCGCTTAAATTACATTTTCAACACTTGTCTACAATAAGGCTAGCTTTTCAGGTGCAAAATAGTAACATATGCTAATTATCTACACTACACCAACAAAAATTTGAGAACGATATGATCCTATTGAGAGCAATGAATAAATTTGTAGTGAATGACCCTAATGTTGCAGTTACCTGTCAGATACTTCAAGAACGATAGTTACAATGTGACTTACTTATCAAACGCTATTCCAGGTTTTTTCCTATCTCGTCTGTTTGTGAAACCATATGCAGCACAACTTGGCATTATAGAAAACTTTAGAATATTAGAAAATGAAATATTCTCAGCAGCTGACACAGTGCAAACAGCCCAATGTTTTGGTACTCCTACGATGTCCGCCGCGCATGCGCAGTAGGAGAGCAGTTTATTCATGAGGTTTCACGGATTTAGCGTTATTTTGTCTCCATATATTCCTTCCTCCATGGTTAGCAGAGCCTGTTCTGTTAATGGTGTGACTGGAGCGGTCTACTGCCTGTCGAATCTCTGGAACAGTTCAGAAGCGAATGCCACGAAGTGGTTCCTTCATCTTCGGAATCAAATCAAAGTCACAAGGACTTAAGTCCGGGGAGTATGGTGGATGGTACAGTACTTCCCAGTCCCATCGACCGAACAGAGCAGCAACAGCTTGCGCTGTATGCGCCCGCGCATTGACGTGCAAAATGATGTGTGGGTTGCGCAGAAACTGTTGCCGCTTCTTTCGCAAAGCTGTTCGCAGGTGATGCTCCAAAAACGAACAGTAATACTGGTCACTGACGGTCTGCCGTGAAGGAACGTAATGTGTTAGGATAACACCATCACAGTAGTACACGAGTATCACCATAACTTTCACGATACTGGGCATCTGAGGCACTTCCGACTTTCGCGGCGACCTATAATGACGCCATTCGTTTGATTGGCGTTTCAGTTTTGGCTTGTACGATGTGGACCATTTATCATCCAGTGTTACGATACGGCGTAAGAAAGCCTCTCCTTCGCGCTCCAAGTGCGTCGTAACGCATCCATTTCTGTATTTCCGTCAATTCATGCGGAACCCATCGTGATGCAATTTTTCGCATGCTCAGGCGTTCCTTCAGGGTGCGAAGCACAGTCGTATGCGCTAATCCGGTTTTGCAAGCAAGCTCACGAATCGTCTGGCTTCGATCACTGTCCACTAACGCGGCAACAGTATGCACTTCTTCTTCAGACACCCTTGGACGACCTGCCCGATGCTTGTCTGCCACAATTTGCCGACCTTCGTTGAAGGCTTTTACCCAATGTGCCACTGACATGTATGGCAATGCCGATTAACCGCATGCCTCTTGAAGACCTTGATGACACTGTCGTGCTGTACGACCTCTGGCCCTTCCAGTCTTAATAAAACTCCGTTGTTCCTGTTTCGAAAACATAGTGACACCATTACGTTAGACCGCTCTCTCACAAGTGACTGCGTTTCACTCGATTCTGCGCACGCCGGGGACGAGTCCATTTGCTCGGAAGTAAGGTAGGTATGTCAAACAGGGCCGGCGCTAGGATTCTTGGGCCCCGGGGAAGTGTTCTCGGTCCCCCCCCTCCCCAAACCCCGATATTTTTTTTACTTTAAACTTTGATTTTTTGGATACAGGCAGAATTTTTTTTTAAGTCAATTAACATCTTTTTAGAAAAGGTTTTTTCTGTTTGGTTTCTATTTAGCTAGGCACCCTCGCCGGAGGGCCCCCTTTGGGGGACCGGGCCCGGGTACTTTTGCCCTGCTTACCCCTCCCTAACGCCGGCCCTGATGTCAAAAACGTGTGCTATCAGCGACAATAGTAGATTCAATTGCACAGTGTCTCTACAGCAGCGTTGCCACTATTTAAGTTCCATCCCTCGTACAAACTGCAAACAACATGTAAAATAATAATAATTTCATATGATTTAAAAATTCCAGTCAAAGAGCTGTTCAGTACACCTCTATTGCTATCACCTATTTTTAAAAGGAGACCTACAGATTAATGTGAAATTCGAATCACGGAGCATCTCAGTATCTTAGCATTAACAAAGCCAATCTTTGCCAGATATGACTGTTAATTTTAAAACCAGTGAAAATTATAGCCGAGACAGAGATTTGAACAAGGGACTTTCAGTGCCCAAATCGTACGCCGTAACCATCTGAGAAAATTATGTATCAAAAAACTGTGAATTGGCACACCTTCTGAGCAGATTGTCAGAGTTAACTCTCATAGATTATTGACAGCTAATGAGTACAGCAGCTAGGAATTGGAGCAAAGAATAAGCTTGCTTGCAGACAGCTAAAGAGGATGAGTGGTCCACTGTCTGAGAGAAATGTTATGGCCTGGTTGAAAAGGTTGTGTGGAGGAAACTGTAATGTTCAGCTATTGAATAGATCTTATGTTTATTGCATTCAGTACAGATTTAAGACAGTCAACAGATATTAGGCTATTATCATTTCACTGTCACACATGAACGACTGCATACCTATATAAATACTGAATTAAAATATTGATCCTATGGCCTCATTTATAAAGCCAACACGGTGAATGATAACCCATAGTTAAGCTGATGATGTCAGATGAAGGTAATTTGACATAGCGGTAGAAGCAAAGGGCAGGTTGTTCCAATGACAATTGAAAGGAATTATGGTCCTTGCAATGAATGATGGGTGCAAACAGTTGGTGCATGGAGTTTTACTGTTGAATACTTTTGTGTTTATCTTTTCCATTAGATTTGGACCCCACACTCATGTGCTTAGGTTATTTTCTATTTCAAAACATATGAAATCTTCGAATACTGAAAACAAAATTGCTGGACAGCAATTCTAAAGAAAGAGAAAGAAAGAATACTTTTGGAAATTAAAGATAGTACTGTAATGCAAGGCTGAAAATATGCCAACCCTCAAAATGTCTTTGCTTTATTTACACTTCTAACAATAGTATCTTTTGATTAATTTTGATTTTGAAATATAATACTATAGTGAATATTATCCTACAAACTGAACCTTTACAAAAAGTCTATCAAAATAGATTTTAATTATTTAAAATAATAATAATAAAAAAAACAGATACAGTTACAACCGTAAGTGTACAGAAAATTTTATTATTTGCTGGTGTAAAAAGGCTATTAGTAAAGCCAAAAGAGACAAAGTTAAAACTGTAAAATACAGACCATAATTGTTACATAGGGAACAATAAATTAAGCAACATCTGTAGCCTATACCTTCTACAAGCTGCAAGTGAAGTATATGCTATACAGTAATTATGTATATACTATTTACATACATTTGTATCATATGCTCATTTTTATCAAATAGATATAGAAATTCTCTTATTCGGTTGCAATAAAAAACTAACAATAAAGGTTGTAATTGATTCTTTATAACAAAAAACAAATTAATTCAAGCAGTAAAAAAAATCTTTTATCATTTACATTCAACTTGTACAAGGAAAGAGGTACATACGAGAATGAGCAAATACATTAATGTTAAAAATGTAATGGGTTTTGAATATTGCACAAGCTGCTCCAGTTGTGGCTTTAGTTAAGACAATACATAAACAGGAGGAAGTGATATACAAAACATCAAAAATTATTGTTTTTGGAAAGTACAACACAATGTTCATTCATTCTCGTTAAAAGATTCTCGCCATTTTGCTCTTTCTTGGAGGCGTAGACATTTAGGACATTGTTGATTTTTCCTACTCCAACAGTTGCGATGAAATACAGCAGTACATCTTGAACAACTGATAGCTGAAGAGTCAAATGGGAATATTACTTCATCCTCTTCACATAGTTCACATACATAACCCTTTCCATAACATATCTGAAACAGGTTACATATATGTTACTGAACATGGAGAAGAAAACAAGCCACAAGGTAGTTTTTATCATTTCATGGCATTAAAATTTTAATTCAATCTAAAACATTGTTTACTGCCTCAGGTGATAAAAATGAAGAACCCAGGATAAGATTATCAAGACAAAATAATCAGGGAAACTGCAAAAACTGATACTTCCGACACTTTGCCATAACACTTGTTTCAAATGATTTAGAAAATAATAAAACTGTTGAGTTTCAAAATTAATATTTTTACAGGGAAAAACTAATATTTATAAAAGAAAGAAAATGGGGATGTACAACAATGTGATTTAAGATTCAGATAGGTTGAGCTTACCAAAGGTAATAGAGGAAATTTTTTTGGGAGTTACACCTCATCAGACTACTCTTAAAGGATAGTTTTTGACTGTTGAAAGTTCTGCCATGGAAGTAGAACTGAATGACAGTTTAAAATTGAAGAATTATTAGATAGTAAAAATTTGGTACCATTTCCTGCTGTCTTTTCTGGGTCACCAAATCCGACTATTAATTCCAGATTAGTGACATAATATTATGCAAAAACTCTCACAGGAATACTACTACTATTATTCTGGTGAAATGTATCCTCTGAACTCTCAACCATTGGTAAACAAATGAAATATAACCTTCTGGGGTGTTCAGCCAGATGGCATCATATTAACACAACATTTCAACAGCTGGCTCTGCTGAAAGATTACTTCGGGTGTTGCAGGCTTGGTGTAAAAGAGGTCACACCAAGCTTTTAAAATTTAAAAATTACTAGGCAGTATAAATTTGGTACGATTTCCTGCTGTCTTCTCCAGGTCCCAAATCTGATTATTAATTTCAGATTAGTGACTGATAATACTATGCAAAATCTTGCATAGGAATAATACTACTATTATTCTGGTGAAATGTATCCTTTGAACTATCAACCATTGGTATACAAATGAAATATAACCTTCTTGGGTGTTCAGTCAGATGGTGCAGTATAAACAAAATGTTTCGACAACTGACTCTTCTGTCTTCATCAGGTGTCAGATAGCTTCAGGTGTTGTAAGCTTGGTGTCAAAGAGATCTGGAATACCTCTTTGACACCAAGCTTACAACACCTGATGAAGATGGCAGAGCCAGTTGTCAAAACATTGTGTTATATGGCACTGTTCAGCTGAACACCTGAGAAGATTATATTTCGTCAGTATGCTGGGAAAGTCTCCACTTGCACTGGTAAACTATTTTCAGGCTGATTCTTTTAAACCATGCACTCAGTTCTCAAACAATTCAAACTACTACCTTGGACCCCATCAGCTATTTTAACTTACAGCTCACTGCTGCAGTTACCTTGTGACCTAACATTCTCCTCTTTGTGTGTTGGTTCTCTTATCACAGATTACATATTCTCACTCAAACCATCAAAGCTGAATCCACATACATCATATTCTAGTACCAATGACCATATTGTTAGGGAATTAGCACTTAACACAACACCCAGAACTGTATTTATATCGCAAACTCACATCAATCTAGATGACAACTTTCTGCTCCACACAAATCATCACGTCTGTAAGGAGCACCTTTAAAAACCAAATAACTTATCCCTAAAAACTTACTTATTGACTAAATGGAACTGAATTTTTGGTGAAAGACCTCTCATGAAACTCTAAATTTAATACAGGACTGTAAATGAGATAATAATCTGTCTGCTTGAAGAAAACAAACTCTGCATATCCTCAACTTTTCTGACAGTATTAACCGGTGATGTCTTTTCCTAACAGTGTAGGAAGCAATCGTCTGGGGTGGCAGGTCCCAGAAGGGCAGTAAGAGAGATGTCCCTTAAGGATTTTCTGTGCGCCTCTGATTGTCTTCGGAGGATACCCTTATGTAAAGGAATATTTTAGAATAATAAAATCATGCATGTCTATTTATTATTCGTTTCAAACATTTATGATAACTCTATACATAAGAAGTAGGTAACTGCTTTTTTTGGGGGGGGGGGGATACTGGTATTAATTAGGCGCAGTCTGCTCATTGCATGGCAACACAGGTCGTTGTGGTCATCCTGACAGGCAGCGGGGTGAGGAAGAACAAGCACGCATGTGTAAGTGTTGATCTGGATTCTGCATGTCAATCATCTCAAGTACGTCCCCCCCCCTCCCCCAAATAGATGTATTTTTTTGACTGGATTTATTTTAAGTCATAGAATACCTCCTAATATCATGTGGGACCCCCTCTTTCCCAACAAATTGCAGCAACCCAATGAAGCATTGACTAAACAACAAGTCATCGAACGTCCCTTCAGTAATTGTGAAAGTGTTGTCAGTTGTACACGAACTGCTGTCATTTTGATCAAGTTCAAGATATGTTCAATTGAATTGATGTCTGCTGACCTAGGTACCAAATCATTCACTGAAATTGTCCAGAATGTTTCTCAAGCTAATAGCGAACAACTAAGGCCTGGTGATATAACACAGTGTCATTCTGAAAAATGGTATTGTTGTTTGGAAACATTAACACCATGAATGCCAACAAATGTTCCACAAAAAGATGAACATAAGAATTTACATACAATCAATGGTCATTTCCTTTTGATCGCAGGTCCCAGTTCATGTAACATTATCAAGCCCGTACCAGGATGGTGCCACCACTAGCTTGCGTAGTGTGTTTCTAACAACCTAGGTCCATAGCAGCATGGGGTATGCGCCACACTCCTATCCTACTATCAGTTCTTACCAACAGGAACTGTGACTCATCTGATCATATAATCTTTTTCTAGTCATCTAACATGTTCACTCACCCAGGAGAGGCTCTACAGCAGATGGTGTTTTGTTAGCATCTTTCTTGATTTTCATGATTTTATTATTAATAAGTTTATTTTTAATGTGTTTTCTAATGAGACAGGTATGTTACATCTCCATCTTTCTCTACAGTTATTATTTTAAAGTAAGTAGTTGCTCAAAATGGGAGCTGATTTTACAATATCTTTCACCGTGTCCACTTAACTATCAAATGGTTTCCTGAACACACGAAACCATGAAGACAGTATACCAAAGGGGCATTCCATGGTTTGTCGAGCTCGAAAAATTCAGGCGTTAAAAATTTTGTGTTCATAATTTTCAGTTACATGCCTCCTTGTATATTTTCTGTTAAAAGAAAGACAGTATCGGCTTAGCAATCTTAGGTATACTTTCAGGAGACAGAAGTAGTAACACGTGTTACATTATTTTCATGCCCGATACACTACTAGCAAATACATTTCCATTGATAAATCTGCCCACAGCTCCAATATCAATTGTTCTGAATTTTTAATCCGCTTTTCCTTTAAGACAAAATATACTCGTTAGTTTACTTAAATTTCTTATTCAGCAAAGAATAGAGCAAAACTCCATGTTTGGCACCATCTGATTCTAAATAACGACAAATGTTTATAATGAAAAATGTTTTCTTCGCGTGTCGTATATTTTCAGCCGTGAGTGGAACGGGTGCCACTTAGAAACCGTGTCTCAATATGCGGACCACCATGCTACGTGAGTCTCACGCGCGCATCATGCCACACGTGTCGCGTCATGTCTCACGTGTTATACGCGTCTCAATTTGCGCTTAGCCTAAGCAAGATGAGGTATTACTTCAGACACCGAAGAGCAACTGGAACTTATAATCTTAGTAATCTTTTCAAATGGCTTCAGCAATTCAATGCTTTTTCCGAGTATTTTCCACACTTCAGTAGACAAATTTTCGAAATTTATCGATGTTTCAGCCACGTATAAAGAAACAGCCCATTTTTGTTCTATAAGGCGATATATCATATAGTACGAGGAATTCCATCTGGTACATACATCTTGGACAAGCTGGTAAATTTAGTTCTTGCTGCAGATCACGAAGTTTTGACTGAGCCTGATTAGAGTGGTTAAAGTGTGTGACAATTCGTCTTGATTTTACAAGTATTTGTGTCATGGTATCGTGGTTCAAAGCAGTATTGATTGCTAGTTATAGAGTATATATGAAACAAGGTACTCCCTTAAAAACTGAATCGTCAATTCCTTTCGTCACATTTCTACAGTTGTCTCGCACAACAGCGTGAATTTTGGTTGTATCTATATTCCACAAAGTTGGAATTTCTTCTAAACAATTTTTTATATTATTGGCAGTATGTGTTTCGGGGAAATGTTTAATTTGCAATACTGCGTGATGATATTTGAAACTATCGTCAAGCCAGTGAGCTGCAAAACTCAATTGTTGTTGTTGTTGTTTAGGCTTTAGGGCGCGTCGACGACGTGGTCATTAGCGCCCTGACAAAAACCAGGTGTGACAGCGTGGCAAAATTGCCGTCTGTGTGGCCGACTGTAAAGGGGTCGGCCACAGAGACAGCACAATAAAATACTAACATACTAACTAAAATACTGTCTGCGTGGCCAACAGTAAAGAGATCGGCCACACTGACGGACACATAAAATATAAAACTGAGACCAGAATCTAAAATTACATACATTAACTGGTTGGCTGTAGAAAGGCCAACCAGTTAAAAAACAAGTTAGCTGGCTGGCTGTAAAAGGGCCAGCCATTTAAGCAGTGTCACAAGTAAAATCAGTACTTGGATTGGTGGTTGTAAACGGCCACCAATCCAATCTAAAACCTAGGCCGATCTGCCCAAAATTTTTGGGACAAGACCGGCCAAGCTGCAAAACTTTAAAACCTTAGCCACGTTGTCACGGTCATCATTTAAAATAAGGGACAGATCGTTGGCTAACCCGACGTCTGCCCTTAAATCTAAAAACAATGCACATTCGGTTAAAATGTGGCGTACCGTCAAAGGTACGCCACAAGCATCACACTCCGGAGGGTCCTCTCGGCGGAGAAGGAAACCATGTGTCAGAGGACAGTGCCCTATTCGGAGGCGAGTAAGGAGAACCTCATCCCTCCTCGCCCGCTGGAAGGAGCTGCTCCACGGCTGAACGGTCGGTTTGACCAGCCGGAGCTTGTTATGCTCAACTTCCAGCCACTGCCTCTGCCAAACATCAAAAACAAATCTCTTTGCCGCCGAGGCAAGGTCTGACTTTGGGACCGGTTCAAAGTCAGTTCTGACCTTGTTGCAGGCTAACTTGGCAGCTCCATCAGCTGCCTCGTTCCCCCTGATTCCCACATGGCCCGGTACCCAGCAGAATACGACCTCCATTCCACGAGATTGGAGGGTAAGGAGGGCGTCCTGGATGTCCTGGACTAGACGCTCTGCTGGGTACATAGTTCCTAACGCCTGAATACAACTGAGGGAATCACAGCATATGATGTACTTCATGTCGCGCCGTGCCTTCATATGCTGGAGCGACTTTAGCAGGGCATAACACTCTGCAGTGTAAACACTGCACCTGCTATCCAGCTTGTATTTGTAAGTTGCTCGGGGAAACACTACTGAACACCCCACACTGTTAGCCTGCTTAGACCCATCCGTGTATACCGGGGTAAAAGTGTGATACTGATTTAAAATATCTGTAAAAATATTCATAAAAACACTGTCAGCAGTTAACAGTTTACTATGCCGGGAAAGTTCAAAAATTATTCTGGGCCTCTTTAAAAGCCAGGGAGGAGATTTACTCCAACCCTGGTGATAAAAAAAGGAAGCTCGAATCCGTATTGTTCTAAAATAGCCTTTGTACAGTAGCTGAACGGTTTAGTGGCTCTATGCCGATTGGCATAGAGCCGCTCGTAGTTGGGATGTACAACTATGTCGTACACGGGACTGCCAGGTGTTATGGCAACCTGCAAGTAATGTCTCACCATGAGGAGTCGCCGGCGGATGGTAAGCGGCGGCTCGCCCGAGTCAGCACAAATGCTGACAATAGGGCTGGTGCGATATGCACCCGAGGCGAGCCGAATTCCAACATGGTGGACACTATCCAATATACGCAGGTAACTGTCCTGTGCCGAACCATACACGATACAACCGTACTCCAGCCGCAACCGTACAAAGGCTCTGTAAAATTGTAGCAGGCAGGAGTGGTCAGCGCCCCATGACCTGCCACACAGACATTTTAAAACATTGAGAGCTTTTGAGGCTCTGGCTTTCACATCTTTAAGATGTGGTAGCCAGGTTAGCCTACTGTCTAAAATGAGGCCCAGAAACCGAACAGTATCGGTAAAACGTAAAACAGTGTTCCTCCAGGTGAGGTGGGGCTCTGGTAAAAAGAGTCCTACTACGACTAAAAAGTACACACCGGGTTTTCTCGGCAGAGAAACGAAATCCGGTGTGCACTGACCATTCATCCTCCCTGTTCAGCGTGAGTTGCAACTGCCGCTTGGCGCTTCTCAGGCTGGATGATGCAATAAAAATTAAAAAATCGTTTTACCGATACTGTTCGGTTTCTGGGCCTCATTTTAGACAGTAGGCTAACCTGGCTACCACATCTTAAAGATGTGAAAGCCAGAGCCTCAAAAGCTCTCAATGTTTTAAAATGTCTGTGTGGCAGGTCATGGGGCGCTGACCACTCCTGCCTGCTACAATTTTACAGAGCCTTTGTACGGTTGCGGCTGGAGTACGGTTGTATCGTGTATGGTTCGGCACAGGACAGTTACCTGCGTATATTGGATAGTGTCCACCATGTTGGAATTCGGCTCGCCTCGGGTGCATATCGCACCAGCCCTATTGTCAGCATTTGTGCTGACTCGGGCGAGCCGCCGCTTACCATCCGCCGGCGACTCCTCATGGTGAGACATTACTTGCAGGTTGCCATAACACCTGGCAGTCCCGTGTACGACATAGTTGTACATCCCAACTACGAGCGGCTCTATGCCAATCGGCATAGAGCCACTAAACCGTTCAGCTACTGTACAAAGGCTATTTTAGAACAATACGGATTCGAGCTTCCTTTTTTTATCACCAGGGTTGGAGTAAATCTCCTCCCTGGCTTTTAAAGAGGCCCAGAATATAAGGAGTACCCTATAGGACTCCTTATAACACTTAAAATGCTATTTATGGCAATAGCGAAAAGAGTCACGCTGAAAACTGACCCTTGAGCAACACCGTTTTCTTGAATAAAAAGATCAGACATTTCACTACCGACTCGGTACCGGAAGCAACGACCAGATAAAAATGATTTTAAAAAACGGGGCAGGTTACCCTTAAAACCCCATTCGTGCAACTGCTTTAAAATAACATGCCGCCAGGTAGTATCATAGGCCTTCTCGAGATCGAAAAAGACACCCACAAGATGTTGGCTGCGAATGAACACATCCTGTATTGCCGCCTGCAGGAGGATCAGGTTGTCCAAGGTGGAACGGAACTTCCTGAATCCACACTGAAAGCGGCTCAGCAGATTACGGGATTCAAGACACCAGACGAGGCGGCGGGTAACCATCCTCTCCAGTGTCTTTCCCACACAGCTAGTCAAGGCAATACTACGATAACTACCTGGCAACAATTTGTCTTTGCCAGGTTTTAGAATTGGAATTAGTGTTGCTTCTTTCCACGAGTCGGGGAAGTGTACTCCGGTCCATATGTCATTAAAAGTATCCAGAAGGTACTCTTTAGCATCTTTACTAAGATGCCTCAGCATCTGGTACTGGATCAGATCAGGCCCTCGAGCAGTGTCGTTGACGCTATTCAACGCTGACTCCAGTTCCCAAAATGTAAATGGGCGGTTGTATGCCTCTGTATTCGACGAATCAAAGCACAGCGCGCGCCTTTCGGCAGCAACTCTTTGTCGCTGGAACCGAGGTTCAAAGTTGGCTGATGAAGTGACGGCGGCGAAATTCTCCGCCATCAGCTGCGCTATGCTTCGTTCGTCGGTAATTACACGTCCTTGATCCAGTAATCCAGATACTGGTGGGCGGGAGTACCTTCCAGATATACGGCGGATGGACTCCCATACTTTCGACGAAGGTGTGGAACGGTTTATTGTGCTCACAAAGTCCTGCCATGATCTTTTCTTGCTCTCCTTAATAACACGACGCGCCTTAGCTCTGGCTATACGGAACGCTGCCAGGTTGTCGGATGTAGGGTACAACCTAAAACGCCGCAACGCCAGTCTGCGACCCTGAATAGCGGAACGACATTTGTCGTTCCACCAGGGGACGGGCGTCCTTCGCAGCGTTCCGGAGCTTTTCGGCATGGAAACGTCAGCTGCCTGGTGAATCACCTGTGTAAGGTGATTCACCTTCTCCTCAATACTGTTATACTCCTTGAGAATAATGGAGTGCTGGTAAAGTTTCCAGTCGGTTTTGCTGACGTTCCATTTACGTCGGTTATTCCCTCCTCCGCGTTCAAACTCTACATGCATCCATATTGGGAAGCGGTCACTTCCATGAAGGTCGCGATCCACCTCCCAATGCACGGAGTCCGCGATTGAGGGGGAGCACAATGAAAGGTCGATGGCAGAGGACGATCCGGAAGCAGTGGTGAAATGAGTCATTTGCCCTGTATTCAGGATACAAATTTCCTCCTGCTCTATCAATCTACCAACCACTCGGCCCCGGGGGCAATCGGTGGTAGAACCCCAAAACGCACTGCGGGCGTTGAAATCTCCCTAAAAGGAGAAAGGGCCGAGTGAGTTGTCGTATAATGCCAACCAGGTCGTCGTAGTCGACGGACAAACTGGGTGGCAGGTAGAGAGAGCATACGGTCAGTTGGATTGGACCGTGTATTTTCACCGCAACTGCTTGTAGATCAGAGGTGAGAGCAATAGTTTCGGAGTGGACAGTGTTTCGAACAAACACAGCCACTCCACCCTTCGCTCGATCACCCTCGGTATCGTCCTTTCTATAGATGTCATACCCTCTTAGCACAGGTTGGTGAAATGGTCTAAAATGTGTCTCCTGAAGACAGAGACACAATGGATTAGACCTTGCTAAGAGGTGGACTTCCTCTTCGTGAGCCTGAAAGCCGTTTACGTTCCACTGAAGTATGGGAGCCATTCTACCTATTTAAAACCACCCCCCCCCCCCCCGGATTGGGTGGGTCTTCCTTTGCTGACTGCTGAGGAACGGAACAAGGTTCGTCCACCAGCATGATGTCATCTTCAGTGTCCGAAGACGATTTTCGTTGTGAGGCCTCGGAGTCTTGCGGACTTTTCTTCCGCTGAGGCCTGTTCCCCTTCTTCTCCTTTCCAGACGGGGATCTGGGAGGTGAAGTCGGAGGGGATTTCACAAACATAGTGGGGTCCGTGAGCTTAAATTTCGGACCCCTAATCTTCTGCACTGTTTGCCATCCGCTACCGGCAGATGGCGTTGCCGTTACCAATTCTCTTGTTTCAGGGGCCGCTTCTGCTGTTGCAGAGGGACCCACTGCTGTAGCGGATGGCAGTGTCTTTGCTGGCGGACATGCTGAACCCACTGTCGATGTGGTCGATGTTGTCAGAGTATTGCTACCGACGTGTGAGGGCCTAGGTGTAATGACCTTGATGGGTGTGGCACCACATCTGCACTGACATGAGCACATTGGACTTGTGCCCATGTCCGCAACGGACGTCTGGGTAGCAATACTTTCTTTCCTGACGGGAGTTGATAACGTCTTCGCGAAGCTGGTAGCGAAGACTGGTGGAGCCAGAGCCTTATCTTTTTGGCTTCGCCATAAGAAATCCGCTCTTTCGTTTTCAACTCCTGTATCTTTTTTTCTTCCAGATACAATCGACACTCTCTGCTCCACGCTGGATGTGCCCCGGAGCAGTTCACACACACCTGTGGGAGCGTGCAGCTAGTGCCTGGCTCATGAGCCGCCTTTCCGCACTTCCCACAGGTGGGGTTGCCCTTGCAGGTCGCCGTCGTATGACCGAACCGCTGGCACTTAAAGCAGCGCATTGGGTCCGGTACATACAGGCGAATATTCAAGTTCAAATATCCTGCCTTGATGTTTTTGGGCAACGTTGGAGTGTCGAACGTCAGGACGAAGGTGGCTGTCTTCTCAAGACTGCCGTTAACCCTTCGTTTAATCTGACGAACCTCGACCACATGTTCTGTTGACCACTCCTTAAGGAGTTCCTCGGTCTCTAAATCCATAAGGTCCCTGCTGGTGATGACTCCTTTACTTGAATTTAGAGTTTTATGGAGTTCGCACTTCACTGCGAACTCCCCGAGCTTCTCGCACTTAAGCAGTTGGACAGCCTGCCTCTGGGTGGATGTCTCCAAAAGCAGTGTCCCATTCCTCAGCTTTTTTACAGATTTGAGGGTACCCGCAATACCCTCTAAACCTTTCTGTACATAGAATGGAGAGACCTTCTTAAAAGATCCCTCCACCCTTGTCATAATAACGAAGGCATTGTCAATAATACAACCCTTGCCGTTACTGTTGTTTACATCCGGGGGAGGGCTTTCAACCCTTGCCCGTTTGTATGAACTGGGTGTGTTTTTATTTACCTGCGACACACCCGGGCCGCAGGGGTTTTTTGTTTTTTTGGGAGTAGGCATTTTGGTCCCACGAGTAAAAACTATTTAAGAAAGAAATGCTATTACAACAGGGGTGCACAGGTGCCCCTGAGGTTGCACGTTAGCGGGTGGTTTGCCTCACCACTCATCCACCTCCTCAGCACTTGTCCGACCTTGAGGTTGAGGTTTTTTTTTTTTTTTTTATAGAGGTTTGTACCGTCCTCGCGATCCGGGCGATGAAGCCAAGATCCCCGTTCTCCTAGGCACACAACGTTCCACCGCCACGCCCTACGGTGGTCGTTGAAGCTTGGTAGGAGTTTACGGTGTGGGAAACTTGCGGCGCTCACAAGTTTCCAGCTCGGGCACCGCGGGTTCGCCAAACCCGTACCTGGCACTTGCGAACCAGGCCCCTGCGGGGGCAAAACTCAAAAAACTTTCCTCGTTATTTATGTTTGTCCACATGTCGGTAGTGACTGAAATTGCAGCTGCACTCAGCACTCCTCTTCGTATTTCAGATTTAGTCTCTTCGTAAAGATGAGGAATGATGTTTTCTGTGAAATACTTTCTGCCCGGTATGCTATATTTTGGTTTAACTTTTCTCATCAAGTTTCTAAAGCCAGTAGTTTCAACAATTGACAATAGCTGGTTGTCAAGTGCAATCATCTCACCGATCGCAATGTTGATGACTCTCGATCTTGAGTCTTCACGTGACCATTGTACAGCAAAACTATCTTCAATATTTTGCTGGCTTTTCTGACATAAACTGACCTCTGACGACACTGAAGTTGACGGAGTAGGCACTGTTGTAGGTAGTTCATCTACTTGGATTCGCAACTGGGATCAATCGTCTGTGGTGGAACATTTGATCACAGAAACTAACTGAGGTATCAGGGTTGGATGTCGGCATTTGATATGGTTGTTCATACTCGTAGTATTTGCTTTTTTCCCTGCTCACCACGAGAAATTATCATTTGGCACTGATTACACTTCAATTTACGCAATTGATAAAAAAAAAAAAAAAAAAATCCATACACGAGACTTTCTTTTTGGCATGATTAAATTAACTTTAATTCTCTTTCTGTTGTTCTTATTTTTTTACACAAAAACACCGCTCTGACCCGTGCAAAAGCAAAAATCAAGAAACAATGCGAACTAAACAATACATGTTCCGACACGCTCGTAGGCTGTGGTTGCGACTTGCCCACATCAGCTGTAAACGAAGCGTCACGGAAATTGCTGAATACCCCTGAAACCGTGATCGGCTTGGCCGACTAATCGGCTAGTCGGCCAAAGTCATAGTCGGAACATCTCTAGTCCTTGCTGTCCAACAAGTTATAGATAATGGAAGAAGCTATGGGAGTAAACATCCTACAAGTGTGCGATAAGGACACATGGTGTGCTGCGAAAAAGTATGAATGCAATGGATTGCTTGGAACATCTAGAGTAGTGTGAATGGGTGAGCGCATCCTACGGTAGTTCTACATGGATGTCCTATAAGTTGAACCCTGAATAGGCCACTTTAAGGTTGAGCCAAACTAAACTGCACTGAGCCATCACTCGAATGAGTGATGGCTCGTCCCCCTCGCATCCACACTGGTCCCTAGCTCAGCTGTGTGATGGATGGATTTCTTCTCTGTCTTTAGTCTCCTTTAATGTGAAAACATTGTTGTTTCACAGAATTAATTAAAAAAATTACCTTAAAAGTGATTTGGGGATCACAGCTTGGGTTACCACTCATACTTTATTATAGAATACTGTATTTTATTTTGCATAGGAGTACTTTACAATCTACCATAGTAATAAAGTTAGTTAAAATACATTTAATTTTTTTTTTTTTTTGGCTGGACTCCTGTTATTACCACACTGTTTGATCCCTTATGCACAGAAATAGTATCCCAACGCAGTTTTTACAAATGAACATTACTGTACTGGACTGAAAGATTCTCGTGTATATCAACATAGTCACAATGAAATGTCAAGTGTCACTCACTTCACATTTAACATGTTTGTTTCGGTTGAGGTTCCTTTTAATTCACTCAATATTTTTTTTTTAACAAAAAATAATAACATTATTATACATTTTAATTTAAATATAGACTGCAAATATTCTGTAAAATAATAATAATTTCATGTGACCTAAAAATCCCAGTCACAGAGTTTCTTATCAGCCGTACAGTACACCTCTATCGTTGTCACCTCTTTTTAAGAGGAGAACTACAGATTAACGTGAAATTCATACCACAGAGAGTCCCAGCAGAATAGCATTAACAAATCAAAGCTTTTTAAGACCCATGAAAATTACAGCTTAGACAGGGATTTGAACAAGGGACTTTCAGTACCCCAATCGTACATCATATCCATCTGAGTCAAGACAAATCTGGATGTAATGACAAATAAATATTCAAACATAGTAAAATCACCATACTTTATTTTGTATATAATTTATTTTTGTTATTCCAAAACACTAATGTACTTTTATATTATTAAATAAATACAAACAACACGCTCAAGGCTGACTTCAAGACTTGCAACTGCACCTGAAGATGGCGACGGAGATTAAAGTCGTCGAAATATTGTGCATTAATAACAACATCACTCGGTTTGTTTCCTGAGAAACATTTATAAATATAAATATTAAATAAATATTTTTCATTACTTCTAAATTCAGATGCTTGTGGCATGTGATTCAGGTATGGAATGCCACCGGTTCAAAATCCGGGTCCCTGATGCAATTTTTACAGGCTTTAAAATTGACCTTCACCTCTGGCAAAGCTTTGATTTGTTAATGCGAACATGCAAGGATTCTACCTATATTTTACGAACATCTGATGAGCCTAAAGTAAGGCTGATAAAGAAGACACTTTTCTAAACTCTTTGTATACACTTCTCCATATCGACCAGCCTGACACCGGCCCGCACCATCAAAAATTAAACCAAACTAATGACCAGCCAACACACGATGCGGTGTTGTTTGAACTCACTTCAATTGAGTGAGTGACAACAATAAGATATGTATCAGTCGGTGACAGTGCGATCTTGGTGCGGGCTATTTTAGCCTGACCTTTACTTTACATGGAAGTTCAAACTTGCAAATTCATCGCTTAGGTAAAAACACCGTTTAGTTCATTGTTACTTTTATTGCAAGATCATCAGAAAACAACCACTTTTTTTGTTAGCTAAGTGATGATGGGCAGAACATCAAATGAAGAGAAAAGAATAATATATGTTGCAATGTAAACAAAACATCCGCTATACATCCGCATTAAAAATTGCAGATGCGAAAGTGGATGTAGTATTTCACGCAAAAGTTCTGCACTTGTGGATGCGGATATGCGTTACATCCCTAATCTGAACTACACAGTTAAAGCTTTTTATTCACGGTTTCATTATTCCCATTTTCTGTATTTGTAATTGTGACAACTTCCTATATTTGCTGCCTAAAATTTGATTATTCATTGATATGAAACTAATGTTATCATAATTTTAATGAGTGTATACCTATTTATTTAGCAGCTATCAAAAGGCAATTGTATATCCTTTGATGTATTGTTGTTTTGGCCGCCGCCTGAATGCGTTTGAAACACATGTTCGTTGATGAAAGATCCCTGCTTACATGTGCCACTCTGCCTTGCCATTAATCTCTCTTGGGATTATTTAGTCAACTGCCACACTACATTATTTTTGAATGAATAGCATGTGTCCTTTCAACTCCTTGTTATTATTTTGACTAAAGGAAAAAATGGTTATAATGAAGTCTTCACGGCTGTATCGACGAATTGTGTTGTAAAAACACCATACTTCGATGGCTGCCTCCATCGTCTTCCTCATGTGTGAAATTTCGTGTTTTTACAACTCAATCCGGCGATACATCCGCGAGGACTTCACTGCAATCATACACCGAGAAAAAAAATAATTTCCACTCCAAAAAAGTTGTTACACCATTTAAAGTAAAACTGAAATACTTGACAGTTTATGTCATGGTGAGTAGTTTCTTATGATAACAATGAATCAATCAAGGAATCAGCATCCATAACAATCAATCCCACAAAAACAATTCTTCTAAAAATAGGTCAAGTCTCGTGCTTCTGCAGTGATAAAAAGTTATGAGATCTTGTTCTGAGCCAACCAAGTCTACAGAGTATATTGACTTCACTTTGTGAAATAGAATGCTATCTCTCGGTGTTATGGAACGTTTATTTGGAATAAAAAATAAAAACTCTGCTGACTTGGCCATTATGAATACCATGTTTAAAAAACTGATGTGATGTATTTTAAGACACATAATATGACCTAAGACGAATATTTTCAATTTTTAATTATTTATTTTAAAACTGGTTTAGATTTTTTTTTTTAAATGTAAAACCTCGAACTATACTTGATACATGCTAAAAAAACTTAATGTCATTTTGCCAATTAAAATATTGTTAACTGTTAATTTTTATCATTTAACATTAAAATTGATTTATTAATTTAATTAACAGATGTTTATTATTTAATTTATTAACACGTTAAGTAACTACATTTTAAATATATGCGTTAAAAAGCTATTGGTGCCAATCCCGCTGGATTCCGGGGGATTGGTGCAAATCCCGCAAAAATCCCGCAGGATTGCAATCCTTACTTCTGTCTCACCATGCAGTTGTTTATTGTCTGGTCACTGCTGAAAAACAAATTGGCCAAGACAGCCATGCCTTCCTTTTTTTATAGAAAACCCTTTTTAAGATCATGCGACTTTGATCAGCTAACACTAGCTTCTGAATAAAATGAATGTAAACTGGATTTTGTGAGTCTTTCCAAACATGGGTTTCTACCCTCATTTTGTTGATCCTGAATATTGCGTATTTAATCAAGGAATTCCAAAAAAATCACATTTCTTCTCCAAATTAACACAAAACATAGCCCCAATATTTCCTGTTACTATTCTGTAATATGATTTTAGCCAAATCCACTATTTAGTTCATAATAATTCTTTGTTATCCATTATGATGAAATTATCAATAAAAAGACGCTATTACTCCCTCAAAATGTTATCTAATCAAGAAACTGTTATTTAATCTCTAGTTTATCTAACTTTTATTTTCCTGAATTAATTTTACTAATACGACATTAATACATTAATCTTTACTTTTCTGGTCTTTATATGACTAAAATGCTACTTTTATACATTATTGTATAAACCCCCTTTGTCTCCTGATAAAGTTCCATTTAACAAAGTTGTATGGCTTTCAAAATAAAATTCTTTACTTTAATCAAAGTCCAAATTCTTCATTCTATCCTGCTTATCTGTGCAAACTCCCCCCCCCCCCCCAAGACTTTGCCAGTTTTCAGCATTACTCAATAAGACGATACCATCACCAACTTACATACTTATATTTTGTATATCTGAAAAAGATGTTTGTTAATTTATAGTTATTGAAGCTGGGGAACTAAATCAGTAATTTTCCATTAGAATTTACTAACTTGCTCCCCATGTGGTTCCATGACATTCTTTAAGGATCTATTTCTCACTTGACCATTTAGGTCCCCCACAAGAAGTACGTAATCATTTTTGCTGATTCCATTAAGGGATTCTTGCAGTTTGTAATAGAGAAATCCTATATATCCTCCACAATCGTTCTTCTTCTTGGCTGTATATCCCAAAGAAGGTCAAATCCCCCACCCCCTTCTTCTCTCTAATTCTGAGCTTTACTGTGGAGACATTAATCCATTCCTAAGTACTAATTCTCGATTTCCACTACATTCTAATCACTATACCAACTCCTTTCAGGGTCCTCTTTTGTTGTGGTACACAGCTATAAACCACAACAGTTCTATACTACCTTCCAATTTCCTCTTAGTTTCTGCTATTACAACCACATATATCTTCATACACTGATGAGCTAAAACATTACGACCACTGCCCACCACAGGATAGAATGTCATCTAGTGATGTTGCAGGGTTTGTCATGAGGTTAAGAAAGTTTAATGAAGTAAGCAGAGGCACACTGGGAATCATTCTATTAACACATTGACTGCCACGTGAGCCATTGTTGGCTCACAGTTGCATGGGTTATGACGCCACGTGAGCCATATTTGGTTCACGTATACATTGTTCAGTGAGCCGCGTGAGCCATAACTGGCTCACATGCAGAGTTGTGTTTAGAGGCCTCGTGAGTCTCATGGGGCTCTCAGATAATGCGTTTCAACTATGGGTTTAAAAGTGGTGGCTCCACTGAACACTCTGATGTTCTTAGCAATCAATATTTTTCCATTTGGTAGCCCTGGTGATTCCAAACTGCAACCGTCAGAGATCAACTTTCGACGACTCAGCTGTAGTACTGTTTTGTTCTGCTGATTGCTCGTGTATGCTATTTGAGGTTACGTTTGTGTATTTGGTTAGTTTACTAGTTTATTATTATGGCCAAAAGAAGACAAACTTTTGAAGAACTTGAACAGCTAGTGAATGAGGCTATGCAAGATAGCTTATCAAGTTATCAATTTTATATGTAGCTAATGTAAGCAAATAAACTAAGAGTTTGAATCATTTCTTGAAAAACGATTTTTTTTATACCTATTGTGTTTTAAATGATGTGAGCCACATGTGGCTCACGTGGTGACAGATCGTAATTGTGTTAAAATGTAGTTGTTGGGCCACGTGAGCCATATATGGCTCACACCTGTTATCAGTCCAGATCAGTCATAACTTGATATTTTATAAAGTAACTTAGTTCTACATGATCAAAAGAAGACATCTTATGCAAAACATCAATTTGGCCTCACAAATAATATTCGTGATTTCAATGTGGCATAGCAATACATAGTCCAAGTTTCATCATGGCAGTCAATGTGTTAAAGAGCATTTTGGAAACAGCGGGGCTGGTTGGATGTTCATGTGCTGCTGTAATTAGCATCTATGGGAGTGTTTGAAGGAAGTCAAATCCACAATTAGGCAATAATAAGTTGGACATCCATACCTTATCAAAAAAGGTGGAGGTAAAAGGCTTGCACACTTGGTAAAACAGGAAAAGAATTGACCTGTGGCAGATCTGATAGCAGAGTACAATGCTGGTGTAGACATAAGTGTTTTACAGCACATCGTTCAGCACACATTATTAACATGGCACTCTGTAGCAGATGATCCATAATGACTCAATGATGTCACCAATTATGATTGCAGTGAGTGTGAGATTATCAAGATTGGCCATGTATCAATGGAAACATGTTACCTGGTTGGATAAATCATGTTACTTGTTACTTCTGCAATGAACTCTTCACAGGTTTGCTGCCGGATAGCGTTTGTGAACGACGAGCTTTCGGCGACCAACTCCGTCGCCATCTTCGGGTCTGATGTTAGCGCTTCTGTTTCATTATTACTCACGTCTCTGGTGTTACATACTACTGTTTTTATTTTCTGTCCAGTTTTGATTTTGTTAGTCCTTTGTTTTTTTGCTATTACATACAGATTCATCCAGCTTCCACACTCTGTGTGGGATGTGAGTAGAAGATTTCCCATTATGGTTTACAATCCATAGCGGATTTTTTTAAAGTGGGGATTGTCTCTCTTAGCTGGAATATCCCAGTTTTAAAGTGTCAGGTATATATCTATCATCCTGTCCCATCTGCTACACCTCATGTGGAGTGTATTTTCCAGGGGCAGTGCAATTTGCTGGTAGAGCTGCTAATGGGACACAGAGGATTTCTTAAGGTTTTACTGCCAAAGCATATCCAGCTTAGGCAATACCAACTTCCACCTTGTACTCTGTAACACATTTTATTTTATTCTTTTCTGATTTAGCCACCAAGGACCACATTGAGACTTACTGTGTGAATCATTAGATGGAGGGGCAGACTGAGTTCCTGCCTGAAGACTAACTGATCCCATTAGGTCTGACATACAAAATCTGCTGGAGTACACTCTTGTGTTGTGTTGTGAAACATGTAACTTTGAGTGTTCTGTATTATAAGTGTATTTTTGCTTTGAAAAATGTGTAATTTATGATATGGAGATTAGGGACCATCCCAGAATTCACCTAGATGATTGCAGGAAACGGCCTAAAAACTGCATTCAGGAAGGCCAGTATGTGTAGGTGCAGGATTGTGCCCAGTTCCTCTGTACCTCTCAAATCCAGTATATGGCACCTCAGCACACATAGTTTTTGTTATGATTTTTACAAAAATTGTTCTGACAGTTGTAAGTGACTGTCAATTTTAGGAAATACCTAACTTTAGTCCTGTAATTCAAACTAAAAAATTATTTTAGCACAGTTTTAGCATCTACAATGTTTCCATTTCTTTCGGTCCCTATATTTTAATACAGCAAATGACACTTTTTTTAAAAAAAAAGACACTGTCCCAGACACCCTAAACAAGTATAGTAATACATTTCAATACATTTACTCATAAAACAATATTATAGTTTAAAAAAACTAAAAACACGCTTTTGTAGCTGTGAATTAAAAGCTTAAAAATAATCTTGAAATATAAAGATTTTGTTTAACAGTGATGGGACGTCCCACAATTCAGTATAAATTATTTTTATGACTAAGCATAAGGAAAGAATGAGGTCACAGATTAAAAAATTAAATTTGATGTAAAAAAAAAGTGTGGGGTGCTAGACATCAGTTGTCTCTTTTTTTTTTTTTTTTTTTTTTTTTTTTTTTTTTTTTTTTTTTTTTTTTTGTCGCTAGCTGTTTGTAAAGATAGAGTCATTGTGAAAAGTATGTAGAGAGCACCCCTCGGTTTTTTACATTAAATTTAATTTTTTAATCTGCGACTTCATTCTTACTTTAAGCTTATTTATAAAACTAATTTATACTGAACTGTGGGACATCCCATCACTGTTAAACAAAATCTTTATATTTAAAGATTATTTTTAAATTTTTAGTTCACACTGCTACAAAAGTGGGTTTTTTTAGTTTTTTAAACTATAATTTTATTTTTAACTTTTTAGTTCAGAGTGTCACAAAAGTATCTTCCTTACTGTTTGCTTTTTCTTCACCCATCTATCTTTGCAACGAGCAATGGACAGTTAAATGGTCAACCTAGCCAGAGGTCTAATAACAGGGTAAATGTGGAAGAATACTCTTCTATAACAGTACCGACTCATTAAAGATGATGTTTTCAATGCTCACTATTTAAGAAACTGCAGACACTATCGTAGCTGCTTGTATGAAGGTATCGTCAAGTGCGTATGTGCAAAAAGTTGCGCAGCAAAACCACTTTTCTGTTGTGAAATTATTGTACTGTTAAATGTTCTTAGTATGTGTGCAAAATTAAATTAAATGCATATGGCAATGTTGACCGGGAAATCTCCAAAGAGTCTGGCTGCCAAATGAAGATTTCTCAAATTGCAGCGCATGTGCTCTAATGTCGCAACTACATTTGCCTAACTCGGCAAACCCATCAGGTATAGGTTACCTGCAGTTTAACCAAGGGGATGCGGAAACTGGGTGAAAATGAGCCACATCTGTCATAAGATGGCTAGGTCACTTTTCTGTTCTTACTGTCAAAGTAATGAGAATACCAAGACATAGATATGAAATTATTGCATTGTCAATTTCACACAATTTGGACTTTTTGAAGCGAGTGAAAATTGAACTGAAATTTTTTTATTACATTTAGCCACTTTTAAGTTGTTACTGTCAATGTAGTGAGGATGAAATTATTGTATTCTCATCGGTTCTTAATAAGTGTGAAAAATTTCAAACGATTCAGACGTCAGGAAGTAGGTGAACACTGAAAGATTCCATTGCATGCAATCATTTTTTTATCGTTACTGTCAATGCAACATGAATAGCAGGATGTTGCTATGAGATTATTGTATTGTCACTGGTTCTTAATACGTGCGCAAAATCTTTCTATTGTTACTGTCAACGTAATGAGAATATCAGAATATAGATATTAAATTATTGTACTGTAATTGCTTCTCAATACATGAGCAAAATTTCAAACAATTCGGACATCTGGAATTGGGTTAAAATTCAGCTGTAAAATTTCCTCACATTCAATCATTTTTCTATTGTTACTGACAAAGTAATTAGAATAGCAGAACATCGTTATGAAATTATTGCATTATCACCAGTTCTTAATATGTGTGCGAAATTTAAAACAGCTCGGGCATCTTGAAGCGGGTGAAAATTGAGTTGAAAGATTCCGTTACATTCATTCATGCATACGGGTCAGGCTAATATAAAGCGTGTAATATTAACCACATGGAACCTTTCAAAATTAATCAGTTCCTTACTTTTTATGCAAATAAATTATTATTATTTGCATTACCTTGCAGTTTTCTTTAATGTGTTTTATGAAGGTATCATGGATCCTGCGAAGCTCATCCGAAAATCTTCCAGAATTGATGCTAATAAGATCCTGCATACTGTATACACCAACACTATCAATAAAATGACTGTGCTCATTTAGTTGCCAAATCAATCTTTGATCCATAGCTTCTTTACATGAAATCAAATATTTTTTCATTATCATTATATCTTCTCTCATTTTCTGAAACACAAAAAGTACACATAATAGAGGCATAAGTTATATTTAAATATTCCACACTTTCATTTAATGCCTCAGCCAGAGGTCAAGCAATGTTTGAAGACTTAAAAATAAAAATATGCTAAGTATTTTATCTACTAGAGATTTTGACACAACTATGAAATTTAAAGTGGATGAAAGAAAAATATTTAAAAAACAAGAAAGGGAGATAAGGGGTAAGTACCTTTACAAAGCCAAGTTCTTCAACAAAGCCAAATAACCGGGGGTTCAACTCTTCAAGGTTTATCAATGGTCGATTAATCATAAGCTGTAAGAGCTGCCTTGATGACTGACAAACAGCCCTCTCTTCAAAATCCCAGTTATGTATTACTCTTGCTGGTATTACTGATAATGTGTTCCAATGGCAATTAGGGCAGTAATAACATCCGTCATAATCACAAAGACGTGGTTCCACCCAGCTGTTTTCTGTTGAAATATTTGTTTTATTGTAACTCAAATGGAACTGATTTTTTTTTTTTTCTGAACAGGATACACGGCTGATTAACCTAAGAAGTTGTAGTGAAGCAACTTTCTATGCATGCATGGAAACTAACATCAGTATCATATCAGAGAAAAGCAGGCTAAGGAATGTAAACAGGAAAGAATAACCAAAGTATAAATGATACAGCATTAAAATAACAGTGCAGGGGATCAATGGAATAAAAGTTTCTGAATCTTTAAAAGTCTGACAAGTAGGATGTTAGATATAATAATAAAAAAATTCACTTTCAATTTGTAAAAACATAAATAAAATGATTTAAAGTCAGAAAGAGTGAAAATCTTACATACATATAAAAATAGATGTGTGTTTCCCTATATTTCACCCGGCAGCCATCACTACCTAGCACAGACCACAGATGTTTGTGCGTAGTAGTAGTATAGAGTTTCCCATCATGCACAACGTTGGCTGAATTACGGTAGCTGTGGGGGTGCGGGAGTTATGGTGGTAGGAAGTGGTTGATTTGGGAAATTTTCATTTTTCAACTAAAACATGTGTGTCTCTATATTTCTCTTTGCTGCCACACATAGTGCAAACCACTGATGTTTGTGTGTGGTAGTAGCATCAAGTCTCCCATGGTGGTTGCATGTTGGTACCTATAGGGGTGTGGAGGATATGGTGGTTGAAAGTGGTCGACCTGGGGCACTTTTGTATTTCCACCAAAGACATGTGTGTCCCTATATTTCATTTTTCAAACCAAAACTTTCCAGTGCAAATCACTGGTGTTTGTGTGTGGTAGCAGCATGGAGTTGCTTATCGTGCACAACGTTGGTCGAATGTCGGCAGCTGTAGGGGTGTGGGAGATATGGTGGTTGAAAGTGGTCATGCAGAGACATTTTTGTATTTCAACCAAAGACATGAGTGTGCGTATATTTAAATTTGCTGCCACAAATACATAGCAAACACCACTGGTGTTTATATGCGGTAGTGGCCTTGAGTCTCCCAGTGTGCACTATGGTGGTTAGATGTGGGTAGCTATGGGGGTTGTTGAAAGTGGTCAACTTAGGGCATTTTCCTATTTCTACCAAAGATGTCTGTGACCCTATATTTTGCCTTGCAGCCAGAACTACCAAGCGAAGACCACTGGTGTTTGTGTGTGGTAGTAAAATGGAGTCTCCCATCATGCACTATGGTGATTGCATGTTGGTAGCTGTGAGGGTGTGGTAAATATGGTGGTTGAAAGTTGTCGACCTGATATAAAAATAGATATCCATGTCCCTATATTTCACATTGCTGCCAAAACTACCTAGCACAGTCCACTGGTGTTTGTGTGTGATAGCACTGAATGTGCATCATGGTGGTTGCATGTCGGTACATACGGGGGTGTGGAAGATATGGTGACTGAAACTGGTTGACAGAGGACTTTTTCATATTTTGTGTCCCTATATTTCACTATGCAGTCAAAAGTACCTCTGGCACAGACCACTGGTGTTTGTGTGAAGTAGTAGCTTCAAGCCTTTCATTATGCATTTAGGTAGTTGAATGTTGGTAGCTGTGGGGGCGTGGGAGGTATTGTGATTGAAAGTGGTCAACGAAGGGCATTTTTATATTTTGATGAAAGACGTGTGTGTCGCTATATTTTACTTTCCAACCACAATTACATAACATGGTGATAGTAGCCTCAAGTCTTCCATAGAGCACTATGATTGTTGTGGGGGTGTGGGAGATATGAAGGTTGAAAGTAGTCGACTGAGGACATTTTCACATTTTGACCAAAGAGAGGTGTGTCCCTATATTTCACTTTTCAACCATAAATACCCTGCACTGATCACTGGTGTTTGTGTGTGGTATTAGCCTTAAGTCTCCCATTGTGAGCTATGGTGGTTGCATGTGTAATAAGTACGCCTGTTTCAAAACAACAAATAGTGACAACGAGCACAAATGATAGTGAAACTTCGAGGCAATGGTCGCTTTATAGAGCACTGACAAGAGCCTAAAGGCACCTAGCAAAGGAGCGCATCGACCCTCATAAGTTTTAGCCAGTCAAGACCTCAATCTAGGATCGTTGGTGGGAGGTTAGGTTTTAAGAGCCCCTGCAGCGATGCCAAGAGGTCATTCTCTTCGATCCCGCTTCGCCAACCAAGGCGGCCACCAGGTGTGGCGCCATTACTGAGCAGCCATGGACACAACTCAGCATGCCGCCATTGAGGTCGCCATCTAGCAACAAGGTGGGAATCAGTAATTGATGGGTTGGGGATGGCATAATTAATTAAACCCTCGAAATTGCTAAGAGGTTGGATCATTTGTCGCTAATTGTGGGGAACTGTTAATAGAAGGATTAACTTTACATACTGCTACATGTTGTTGACTAGCAGGTTGATCTGTATGAATCTTAAAATAAAACTCTGTACATTTTATTTATTTATTTATTCCAACGGAGAAACCATTTTACATTAATATATCTTATGATAACTACTTAGTATACACAATTACCACTATTTGTGAACAAATTAGTTACAGTGAAAACAAGAAGATAACAAAAAATAGCAAGTATAGTTTAATATTACTAAAACTAGAAAAACAATTACACAAAAGAAAATTATTAAATATTCTAAAACTAATAATAAGACTCAACATAAAACTACAGAAAAATTAAAATTATTACAGTGAATAATAGACCGTGACTGTACTAAGTCCATCATTGCTGACTCCACTCATGTATGAGTACTCGCTTGAAAACAGCAACACTCTCAATGAAAAAATCAAGTTCAGGAGGTATTCTGTTTCCTAGTCTCTGAATCCATTCTATGGCACTGCTAGCCTCATAGTTTGTGCGCAGATGTCTACGACCAAATAGTTCTCTCAACCGTGTACCAGACGGACAACGAAAATATACATGTCTGAGAATTTCAGGGCAGTCTATAACACCTGAAATTACTTTATGCAGAAATAGGACACCATGAACATTCCGTCTCAACTCCAAAGGATGGAGGCCAAGGTAGGATTCAACAGCAACCAACGGAACGTCTTTGTAATGAAAGCCCATGCGGCAACCTATAAGCCTTATGAACTTATTTTGAAGATTCTAAATGTGTTGAAATAGTGTGATCTGATGAGGCGACCATACAACGCTACAATACTCAAGTATGGGTCTGATATGGGCACAGTACAAGAGCCTGAATGTCTGGATATTATTAATAAATCTGGAAGTGCGTGCCAGTAAGCCCAGGCACCTGGAGGCCTTGGCATATATGTTGTGGACATGTTTTTCTGGACTGAGATTGTACGTCAGAAGAACTCCTAGGTCTCTTACAGTTGTGCAGCGATTCAGTAGCTGATTTTCCATTTCATATTCAAAATGTAATGCAGCTTTAGTGCGGTGAAAGTAATGCAGGAACATTTATTAACATTAAGTTTTATCCCGTTTTGTTGAAACCATTTCACAATAGCTTTTAAGCAATTCTGAAGATCTAAGCAGTCATCTCGAGTCAAGATTTTCTTGAAAATCTTATTGTCATCTGCAAAGAAAAGGCAACTGGCAAAAATACTAACTAAATCATTTATGAAAATATTGAACAGCAATGGGGCTAGGTGTGAACCCTGAGGTACTCCAGAAGTTGCTGCGAAAGCAGATGACAATGAGCCAAAAGCCTTAACAATCAACCTTCTGTTGATGAGGTAGCTACAAAACCACTCCAATAATTTACCAACTATGCCATATTCCTTCAACTTAGTAAGAAGGTGGGGATGGCTAACTTTATCAAATGCCTTTGAAAAGTCAAGATATATGACATCGAGTTGTTTTCGCTCACTAAATGCTCTGATTATTTCATTTTGAAGAATTACAAGGTTAGTTGCTGTTTATTTTCCAGGAGAGAAACCATGTTGCTTTGGAGTAATTATGTTACGAAACATGGGATAGATTTTGTTTAGCACCAACTTCTCGAAGATTTTTGCTAACACCGATTGAATAACAATAGGTCTATAATTCTTAACATCTTCCTTCGATCCACATTTATGCACAGGAACAACATGATCAAGGTTAAATACATCTGGAAAAATTCCTGTCTTTAGAGACCTGTTAAACAAGTATTTTAAAGGATGGCAAAGCAAGACTCTACAGTATTTCAAAACATTAGGTGGTATTTGGTCAGGGCCACAACTCTTCGAACAGTCTAGTTCGCCCAATGCTTTATAAACATCTTCATTAGTGACTGAAAGTGTACTCAGACTATTACTACTACTGAAATGGATGTTGGAAGTAGACGAAGATGGTGGTGTAAATACTGAAGAGAAGTATTGTGCAAACACATCACACATTTGCTGTGGGTGGGAAGTGAAGTGGTTATTAAATATTAACGTGTTTGGTGCTCCTTCAGCCTTGCTAATGTTACGGATGAAATTCCTGAATAATTTGGGATTGTCGGGTATTGTACATTGCACATGTTCACCATAGTCATTAAAGCATTTTTTAGATTAGAGACGAGATTGGTCTCTCAATTTTGAGAACAGGACATAGTACTCATAATCAAAGGTCTGCTTATAAGCTTTGTGGAGTCTTTTCTTTTCTATGACCAATTGTATAAGCTCTGTAGAGAACCAACATGGGAATTTTGTCATTCCAGTTTTTTTCAGTGGTGTATACTTGAGCACAATTGACTTCAATATGTCAGTGAATTTTATGAACAGAGTGTCAGTATTGGTGGATAAGTCAAGGGATTCAAAATTGGATAGGTCCATAGAGAGAAGTTCATCAAAAACTTCTCCTAGATTACACCTTGCAAAATCAGGAACAAAAGTGCACTGGTGATCAGGCAAGGTAGATTCTAGAGGGTGAATAATATTCAATGCTGGATATCAATAGGCAACAAAGGGCAGGTGTCTTCCTTGACAGTGACATTGGAAGAGGCAAATACTAAGTCAAATAACACACCCCTAGAGTTCAGGACATGGTTACACTGTTCAACATCTAATAAACAAGCTAGCTCACAAAGCATTCGAGGAGAGGCAGAGGGGAAATGTGGTTCTTTTTTTGTCCAGTCAACATGTGGGATGTTAAAATCACCAACCATAATCACATGTGATGGATCTACCTAGTGTTGTAAAAAAACAGTTTTTTTTCTGGCTTGAAAAAAAAAAACATGAAAAAAACTTTGAAAAAAAAAAAAACCGTTTTTTTTCTGGAACACGTTTTTTTTAACAACTACTAAATTTCAAATTTGTAAGGCAGTTATCGTTTAAAATGAATGTTTTAGAGTTTATTCTAAGTTCTTATCTTAGTTTAAAATCTACTATATTTTTCTGGTTCAGTAGGAAAAAAAATTACGAAAATATTGGCAAAATTGACTGAAATTTTCTTTATGAACGGGGATTTCCCGAAGAGACTAGGTTGCGCGAGAAGGAATCCCCATTCCCCATTGCTTTGATTGATACTTGCTATTTGAAATACTGCTGCCAGCCCTACAAAATTACCTACAGATCTTTTAAAAAAATTAGGAATTTAAAATTTATCCACGGTTTTTTGCCTTATTGGGCTTTCCTTATATTCGTATACTTGTTAACTCTCAGATTATAGTGGTACTGACTCATTAAATTGTCAGTAAGGGAGCGTGCATAAACCACATAGCTCCATTTTGGCCTCCTGTGAACCCCCACGTAGCCCTACGTGGCTTTTTCCTACCCCCCCCCCCCCCCCAGCACGTAGCTTTCTCCCGTTTTGATTCCAGAAGACATTTTGTACCGTTTTCTCTTGTCAGACTATTGTAAATTACATACGGATATAATTAACTGAGGGAAATAAATACACACATGCTGTTGTGAGTTCAGTTCCTCATTTTAACTGTGAAAAATGTTACGAAAGGAAAGTTACGTGGCCTAGCTCAGAAACCCCCCCCCCCCTCTTCCCCACGTAGCCCAGCGTAGCCTTCCAGCTAACCCCTCCTCCCTCTGGACAGAGCCACGTAGTTTGTGAACGGTCCCTAATTATGAATCGTTTCCTTGCAACCGTTGGTGTAAACAAACGATTGAAAAGAAGTAAAGCTCCTATTTTGTATGATAATAGATTTTAATTCAATCTTAAAAGACCGTAATACAGAACTATCGGCGCAGTCTTTATGCACAGTGTGTACTTTGCTCACAATTTAAAATTGCAATCTCAAAATCTTTTGCATACAATACAAGAACAACCAGTAAAAGAAAATTTAACTATTTCTGAAGTTATGGATCTAGAGGAGACAGAAGAAGAGACAGAAAATTCCGACACCGACCGAACTAGTGTTGGTAGTGCTGATACTAGTGAATGTGGTACTCACATAGAGGATGAATAAAATTATGTTACCTATATAGATACACTTATGAATCATTATGTGAGACATTATATGATTCAGTAAGACTTAAAACACACTTGTAAAATGGAAGTTCCTTAAATAAAACTATAATTTATCAAATATTGTTTTCTGAAAAAAAATTTAGAAAAAAAAACACGGCTGCTAGGTTTATTTTCATGATTTTTTTCACAAAGCTGAAAAAAAACATTTTGTTTTTTTTCAGTTTGCAACACTAGTTCTACCTGTTGGTCGGCTATCACTTCTTCCACCACCTGGCAGTAGTTGGCATATACATCGAGAGGCTTACTGGGCAGGATATATACACAGCTCAGCAAAATGTGTGTATCATGCAACAGATCAATTGATAAAAATATAGACTCGACTGATAGTGGGGACATTGTTTCAATACATCTAGCAGGCATTCTGTTGTTCACTGCCACAAGTACACCACCACCACTCTCTTTAGAACTAGTTTGAGAAGACCTATCACTCCTGTACACAGAGTGATTTGTGAATCCAAGTTCAGCATTAGAAATATCTGGAGAAAGATTGGTTTCAGCAAGTATAATGACATCATAAGTACATGTAGCTAGGGCTAATCTTAATTCTTTAAGTTTTGTCCGAATTCCATTAATATTTTGATAGTACATATTTATGTTGGTTTTTCCATTGGATTTAATTAGTTTTTTGCACTTTGCACTATTTTGGGCACTCCATTGTTGTATTTTATAGTGAGGCCAGTTTCACGTTCTTTGGTGTGCTTCTCGAGTTCAGCACGAAGATTAACTAAGAACAATCGCTCCTTAGGAGTTCTGTCACTTCCAAGTAAGATTTCAGAAAGAGATGGGTCTTTGCATGCAATTTCATTTCGCTTAAAACCCTTCAGAAATGTTACAGCAACGTCTTTGGAACTTAATACTAGTTTGAGTGGTCTTTGGCCAGAGGTAGATTTTTCCCCAACCGAAATAATGTGACAAGATCACTTATATTGACACCAGAAGCTGTCATGATGCACTCGATCTTGGACTTGTCGAAAGCTTTTCTTGTGTTGTTGTCATTACTTTTAGCTTCTGGAACCTTGAAGATAATGACATTTTTGGTCCTGTTTGACCTGTTATTGTCCTTGGCTATTATATCTTCAGAATCACTAGTTGTTTTTGACAGATGATCACTAAGAAGATCAACACTCACTTCCAAAGTTGAAACCTTTGCTTCGACACTGCTAAGACGTGGTTCTAGGTCAGCAAGCTGATTAGAGAGTTTTTCAATGTTTTTCCTGACACTGTCCATTTCCTCCTTGAATTCATTTTTGGTAGTAAGAGACGAAACTTTCTGCAGCAGCAGAGCGATATGCTCAGACACAGAGGCCGACGTGTCTTGATTTGATGATAAACAATCATCTCTGTCGCAAGTCTAATTATTATTTTCGCCTTTTGCAAAAGAAGAATATTCTTTTTTGCCCATTCTGACACATTCAGGATGGAACCTCTGGGACCAGTTACTACTGCATTGTATCACTTTACTTAGAGTTGGTTTGAGGTAACACGGACAAATATCTTGCTTGTTAACGGGTGCCATTGTATTCAAACCAGGAGTTGAAATTACACACGATAAGAATAATGATCAGAAATATATATTACAATCAAGTTGATATGAAGACATCAAAAAAAAATTATAATAGTGAAAAGACTGAAGTTTCTAACACAGAGTGTGGAAAATTTTGAATATTAAAAAACTGAAGTTATTGCGCTGTTTTTGCTTCACTTTCGGAAGTGAAGATCACTCGTCATAAAGTAAATCTCATCAGGTAAGGCTTTCTGTTACCAATGTTTACAAACTTCGTCACTTAAATTTCACAACTTGGAGGTTATGTATAGGAGCATAACACGTTTGGTTCTTCAAAACAGCAAAACTTCACATATGAAGGGATAACAGATAAATCAATTTATGCAGTACTAACAGCGGATTAATTATCTGTCTTAAAGAAACTTCATCACTGCACATATACCGGTACTAATTAAAACTGTGAAATACTCGGCGCACTAAATTTTCACAACTAAGATAAACAAACCAAAGATACATCTACTAGCAGCATTGCTTGATTGAGTAAGGATGGTAGCCAGATACATAAGGAGTCGTGACCCACTGTCGTACTTGTTGCACAACCTGGCTTACGTTTTCGCTCATCCTTCTGTGTAACTATCTGCTTGGGTTACTACCCATGTCAGTAGCTATCAACCAAAATTCTTTGAAAACACAAGTCATGGGCAGCTAGTAAGATATAAAATAAGAGTGCAGAAAGAATTAATGCCATTTTTAACAGTAAAGAAAAGAATTCAAAAGATATTAACAATTTTTCACAGTAATAGTAGATTCTTTTATGGTTTTACATCTCATAGACGTCGAGGTCATTAGAGGTGGGAAAGGCTGGGAGACAAGGAACGCTAAGTAATTCAGTCATGGCCTTTTAAAGGTTGTATCCCGGCATTTGTCTGGAGAGATTTTGGGGAAACCATGGAAAACCCAAATCTTGATGCCCAGAAGGGGATTCGAACCTGTGCCCTGCCGAATGCGAGGCCAGAGTGTTACCGCTCACCCACCATGCTTGGTAGTAACAGTAGAATACAATGTGCAAAAGAAACAGACATAATTTTCTAAATACAACAAAGGAACAAAATGAAACAACATTTAAATAAAATGGGAAAGTTCCAAATTATAATGAGTATTAGGGATTATGTGTGAATTAAAGGAATTTAGATTTAAAAAGTACAGTAAATGAAAATATGACATTCACTCATAAATAAGTCCACTTAACATCAAAATAAACAACTAATTCATCTGTAAATCAAGGAAAGAGTTAAAAATTAGAGCCCAAACAGGAAAAAACATATAAATAACTAATTTTAAGAAAATAAAACATAGATCTGCCCATTACATAGTTCGGTTGTAGTTTCATGTTAATTGTTTATCTTTTAATTGCAATGTAAAGGGAATCAAGGACTGTAATCCACAATATGGAAATAAAATAGGGAAAGTTGTGTGGAATAACTATGAACTAACACTCATGATTTAAAAAGAAACCCAAAAGTAAAAATTCGTGACATGTGCAGGTTTCTAGTTACCATTATGGAAAAGGTACCGTATGAAGTATTTTGAGGAAGAAAATATTTCTATATATCATACCTACAAAAGGTAAACATTTGAAAGAAATCAATAAAAGTTTAATTTTGTGACATACATTGGTAGATTACTATGCTGATGACAACACACAAGCGATGTGAAAATAAAGAAGAGAAAATTAAACACACACTCATTTGAAAGATTTAATGGCATCATAATACATAAATTTATAATGCAACTTATAAAAAGTTAGAAGCTTAAAACATTTATTTAAAGGAAAGACAAGGAAGTACAGCTACACTTTTAGACTCGATTTGGATAGAATCAACAAAAGTGATTGCATCATATGGTTCGAGGCTCAGTCGCTGATGTTATCTTGCACAGTGTGCATAAGTGCTTCAAGTGGTGAGTTCTGGTGTTTGGAAGGATACAAAACTGCCAGCGTTAGTGAGCGGTGATAATAGTACTTTTTTTTTTTTATCTTTGTGGAACATGTGGTAACTGTTAAAAAAGAAAAATGTGAACTTTTGAGACCAGTAAATGAGGTAAAAATTATAGTGAATTACCAATTCAAAAAGATAAATTCACGATGTTTTAATTAAATCTTTATAAACTTTAAAATATCATGGGGTCAAATCAACCTATTGTCAGTTATCACTAGCATTTATTTCCATCAGTGGAACCTGTAATTGTTAGTATGGATAGGAGCTGGTATAGATGAGAACATTTGTAACTGATACAAGAAACTTGAAATTAAGAACAAGAATATATTCCATTTTCAAGTGAATTATATTTTCATTTCATAACCAACAATTTTTTTAATATCAATTTTAATATCTTATCATTCCTTCTTCTGCTAAAGACTATGGGAGTTTTTAAGGAAATTAATCAACTCCTATTGGCTTGGACAAGTCCAAATCTTTCAAAACTCTGTCAAATTGTGTCATTTAAACAGAATCTTCTATATCATCAGCATCAACCACTGCAATTAATAGATTTAAAACATAATTTAATGTTGTTTCCTCTTTCCAGCACACTACTAATCAGAAAATCTCTATTGTAATTTTTTTTTCTATGTGTTCCTTCTGTCAGTTAACACTATCTTTAGAGCTGAAAAGAGAGTTTGTAATCAACATCCTTACTGATTTTCATTAATATCTCGCTTACCCAAAATTATATTTGATAGTTCTATAGATCGTGTTTATTTTTCCCGTTTCTTTCTCCCCTTATTCACACATTTTGTAGCCATTTTTCTTTTGCTTTCTTGAATTTCTATTTACCCAATTTCTAAAATATTTATGCTGCTGTCTTCCTGCATAATGTTGAACATTATTGTAATTTATCCTCTTATACATCAATTGAAAAACTTCTTCTGTTTTTGCTCTGATGCTTTGCTTCCTGATACCTTATATTTCATTATCAACTTTGATTATCTCTCTCTTCAGTAAATTCCATTCTTGTGTGTGTGTGTGTGTTTTTTTTAGTAATTTATTAATCCACTAGTGTAAGCCCATGAACGTTTTTAGCGTATCATCACAGATCTAAAAATTACGATTACACATCACAGATCTAGATTAGTTCCAGTTTTTAGAATGAAAGATTATGACAGGATGATCTGATTTGACCAGATATAAACTTGACCTGTGTTTCAGGATGAATAAAATCTCTTGAGCCTGAAGAACTCAGAAGCATTAATAGAGGTAAGTATTTAACACGAACAGGGACGACAGTGCAATCGTATAATTGTTTCAAAGGTCAGAGATTCGAAATTGTTTAAATACAAAGTTGATTTGTATTTGACCCTTAAAGTTCATTCTGCAAAATTTTAAAAATTCCTGTTTGCTTGGAAAACATTACGTTGTTTTTCATTAAGAGTGGGCAAACACTCATAATATAATCATTGGTTATAGTATATGTAATGGCCTTATTACGTTGTTTTTCATTGAGAGTGGGCAAACACTCATAATGTAATCACTGGTCATAGTATATGTAATAGCCATAGAATTTAACACATATTCCATATTATTAAACAGTTGAGCAACTCGGAAGAAATAGATTGCCAGAACTGTTGATTTGGTAACATATGTCCACTTAAAATAACTTAATAACTCGTGTACAGTGATCATGAATAAAGGCCATCAACAAAAGTGGTCAGTAAAATATCTTTTCAAATAAACTGTAATGCATAAACTTTGGTCAAGCAACAACTTTAGTGATAGTTTTAATTAAATTGAAATTTATGCTAAGCCATAATGACAATTGGCATTCATGGTTACAGTAGAAACCATGAGTAATTTAATTTTTTAAAGTATTTTTTTTTTTAAGTTGCTTTCATTAGCAACATTTTGCTGAAAATCAGATCAACGTTTTTTCAGCCGCAAAATTTATCAGTATTTTTTTAACTATGAAATGCTACGAAAAGCAAACTTAATTAATGTATTATGGCAATTATTTTTATAGCAATTGCTTAGCTATTAAATTGTGAACATAACCACGAATTTCTACTAATGGTATCTCTGGTCACTGTTTTGTAAGCGAAGGCTGACATGTGACACCATTCTCCAGCCAATAGCTATCGAGGTGAATGGATGAGTGACCTTACGACATTAAATAGTAGATAACTACAGTCTCTGCATATATTTTTCTCATTTGAACTTCTTTCAGCATGCTCACATTAAATCTGTCTTGTGTGCATCATTTCTTCCTCATTTTCTTGTACTTCAGTCTGCAGTATCAGATTTTTTTCAAGACTCTTTATAAGCCTCTAGGTACATTTTATAGTCTAGAATTTGTTTCTTAGTCTCCATTTAACCATGTTACAATCTATCTGAAATCTACCTGTATCCTCAGATCTTTCCAGGTGTATATTCTACTAACATTATTTTTAAATAGAAAAATTCTATTTCCTTATTGTTTGTTTCTTCTTGAAAGAAATTATATAGAATAATGCAAACTTTTCTCTTTTCATTGTAATTATTCCACTCTTACATGATTATCAGACTTACCCCCTTTCACATACTGAATTAATTCCTTTAGTTTCAACAGATATTTTCTTTACATTTTAATTGACACTGGCATATACACTTGAAATAATGGTCTGTTGGGTCTATTCTGATCAAAATATTACTTTTTTCTGTTTTTAGTGCTTATTGTTGAGGTCAGTGGTGATGGGAAAAGATAGGGTACAAGGAAAGGGGAGGAAAACTGGACATGGTATTTTGAAGGAATATCCTGGAAGTCACCTGTAGTGTTGGGAAATTTGGATGGCTAAACAGGGATTCAAACCAATAATCTCCCAAACTTGTGAGCCAGGCTTTACAGAAATTAATCCTATAACTAAATTGTTCATAGCAACTTACCAATTTCCCTAATCTCTTACTCAATAAAAATATCAAACCATTAACTCCACTGACAGCTTAAGCGCTAATAAATAATGAGGTATGAGAATGGGAGGATGGAATAAATAAGTAAGAGGTGAGGTTGAAGACAATTAATGAAGAATTGAGAACTGAAATACTGTTAGCAGAAAGGAATATTGGTAATGGGATACTGATTGCAGATTTAAGATATCTGAAATCAAGTTCATACCAGTTGGTGAAATACACCAACTTTATTTATAAAGGTGTATAGTACTGATTTGCTATCCTACTGAACTAACAAGGAAAAAATTGGACATGTTCAGAACATGTTATCTTAAGATGCTTATATTTGGGTAAAGTTTGTATAAACTGTGAAAAGTTCTAGAAATTTGAGGTGCATTCTACAACTAGGTACTGGTTCAAACAAATATGATGAAGGTGGAAGGGTAAATTTTTGAGGTTGTGACCCTGCAGTAGGTGGGGCAGGAGATATGAAATGAAATAAAAAATCCCGTAAATGCCAATATAAATAAAGAGAAGTTTTACAATTAAGAAAGAACTAATCAATGGGAGAATTATCGCTGAGAAATGCCAAGTACAAGGAGGAAAGATAAGACCACAAAACAGAGTGTGGAAAACCTATGGTGAAGATCAATATGGGTCAATCAGTCACAAAGGACAAAAGGTTAGGACCACAAAACCACAAAGAAACTGGAAGGAAATGGGACAGAGGTATGTTAGGATTGAAATAGTGCTCAAGCAAGAAAAATATAATGCTGATGAAAAAAGAAATAATGAGAAAGAGAGATCAAATCAGGCAAAGTGATTAAACGATATGTGAACATGCCTTTGCAATGGTGGAAATGTTTCAAGAAGTGTGAAAAGAAAAAAGAAATGTAAAGAGTTAGAATTGAGGGAAAAGGCAATAAGAAAAGTAGGAGGAATAGTTGAATGAATAAAGAAGAAAAAGAAGAGGATGTTAGTATCACGAAGAGAATGACTGTGAGAAATCAGATGTCGGTGTAAAAGAAGAAGATGCTAGTGTCAAAAAAGAGAATGACAGTAAGGAATCAGATACTGGTGTAAAAGAAGATGTTAGTACCAAATTTTTTGTTTCTTTAGGGCATGTCAACAACTGGGTTATTAGCGTTGTATCAAAGAAGAGAATGACAAAAAAGGAATCAGATACTGGGGTAAAAAAAAAGGTTGTTAGTATTGAAGAAGAGAATGATAGTAAGGAATCAGATTTGGGTTAAAAGAAGAGGATGTTGGTACCAAAGCAGACTACAATGCAGTAATGAACGAATCCAAGGAAGCAAGGGAAGTAACAGTACATAAAAATGTAGATCATGAAAAGGAAATAAAGGAATAAAGCAGAGGAAGGAGGATATGAATGTAAAAAATACTAGTAAATGATGATATGGAACCACATAGATAAACTGAAGTATGATGTGTGAGTCAAGAATGAAATTGGGATAGAAAATGAGGAGATATGTGAATAAGAAGATAAAACAAAGGAAGAATCAAAAATGGCCAAACAATGAAAACAAAGAAGGGAGGAGAGAAATGGAAGAAAGAAGGACAGGATAAGAACATCAATGATTGGAGGAAAGACAAAGTGAATGAATATGCTAAAATGAAGAAGTAATAAATTGGAAAAAAGGAAAGAAACGAGAATTAGATTTCAAATATGAAGGCTGAAACATTATAAACACTGAGGATGAGCAGGAGGAAACCACCAGGAATATAAAGAATTTCGACTGAGTGTTTGTTCGTGATGGTGGGAGAGTGGAAAGAATGTATCAACTTTTTTGGTTATTGGTTTAGGTATTTTTTTTTTAATTACATTATGAGGTAAAAGAGGTAGTATAATGCGAATCTCACATTTTCCCTTTATATTTATTGTTTAGATGAATAGAGATTGAAATCAATATTTATAACCAACACTCATAAGTAAATTGAAATTATTTTTATGCGTGTGAAAGGTATAAAATGGCATTTCCGTATTGGTTGAATTTAATCAACTGTTAAATGCCTTGACTAACCAATACATAATGTGGATGGCGTGTGCGAGGTACATGACATCACTGTTTATAGCATTTAATCTTAAAATCTTAATTGTATATATGTCAAATACTTGTGTAAACTGATTATGCTATTTAAGTATGAAGGGACAAAGGGCAATGAAACAACGAAGAAGGAGGATATTTGGTTTGCCGTTTTATAAGATGGTTAGAGAAAAAGAAGGCATGCAAATGTTGGAAGAAGGAGTGAAAATTGATTTTGTTGGGCTTGATTATTCTGTTGTAGCACTTGAAAGCACAAGCCTGAGGACAAGAAAAGTTCTATTGTATTAATAAATTGTTGTTAATGTTTTAATGAAAAGCTAAGTAACCAATAATAGTTGTCGAACTGTAAAAGTTGAATAAATCATCTGATTTAAAGTTTATGAAAACATCGTGGTTTACTGAAAGTGCAGAATATATGATTGTTTTGTTAACGACAAAATACAACAAGACTGCTATTTTCAGGTAATTTACACTGTTGATGGTAAACCTAGAATCAGACATAATGGGAAAATATAGGTGACTGATGTGGACCTATCAAAGAAATCCAATAATGGGAAAAGAAAAATGAATACATCTTGTTTACTTATATTAATGAATCTGTAAGGGGAAAGGTCACAATATTATATGTAGTGCTCATGCAATGTCTGGTGCAATGTGGAAAAAGTGGGCTTGTATCCAAGACATATGGTATATTCCTGATCACTCCAGCACCAACGAAATCTTGGACAGGCCCTTAATCTTATCACTTTGTTTGGCTTTTTATATGTGAAGTCTGACAGGAATGTTCTACTTCATTACAAGTATTCATTTCCAAAAGGGTTCTCACATTAGGTTAAGCTAGACATGGGTAGAATAATTAGAACTTGAAATAATGTCACTCAATCATTAAGA
Source organism: Vandiemenella viatica (assembly GCA_031002005.1). Taxonomy (NCBI): domain Eukaryota; kingdom Metazoa; phylum Arthropoda; class Insecta; order Orthoptera; family Morabidae; genus Vandiemenella; species Vandiemenella viatica. The sequence continues at coordinate 27,164,983 of JARYHS010013631.1, forward strand.
CGGCTTGAAGTTATTAATTTATTATTTCTGTACCAATTTTTGGAACAATGACTAATCATTAAGCCTCAGGCCATGTACTCATTTGAAAAATCCTACTGCTGTCCTGGATTGGACCTGAAACAAGCATGTGATATAAATTTTAAGTAGATCCTAACTTTTTACAGTTACAGATGGACCAATTTCTAAGACAGGACTGCTTAAAATTATTCTTTGTGAGAATGATAGCATGACATTTTTTTTAGAGTATAAACTGGCTGAACTTAGAAATATCTTAGTTTTAAATAAGATAAAAATGAGATTAGTAACTACTACAGAATGAAGAAAAAGAAGTGTTCAGGATTTAAAAATCTGTAGAACCTTATAGCTCAGAACAAATAAATTATTAACTGACGCCAGTAAATGTAAAACTTATTTTCCCCATACAATTAAAACTTAAAGAGAAGAAACAATTTTTCACTTAACATTTCGATATACCTGATGTAAATGGACGCCCGAAACATGTCAATCCTTTTGGGAATGCTAAGTGAGAAAAAGAAGAGTGGTTATTACACACTGAAGACACATTCTTTACATCACACACAATATTAAAGTACTTACTAAAAGTTATATGTGCTTTACATTCTGCACATCTGTAAGACTGGGCAGATAGTCCAACCTCTGGGCAGATGTCAGTTATGTAGTGGGGATTCTCTGATGCTCTTACGTGAGCACAAATCCTGCATACTTGTGATAGACATTTAGTATGACATAGATAATGGCAATCTGGAAAAAATAATATTTGAAAAGAACCAATAGATCTTTGTCAGATACACTTTAGAAGAATGAAGTATAATAGTTTCTGTACCTCTACAATAATACCAAGACTGAATCATGCTCCATATTATACCAGAGCAACGGTCACAGTATTGCTTAGCAGATGTAACTGGCTGATTCTGCAACACAAAATGATGGCCTAAACGTACTTTAATTTCTTCTGCTGGAGTTGAAGACTGTTCTTCAGCTGCTTCTCTTGCTTGCTGGAGACGGAGTCTAAGTTCAATTAAGCGTCGAACCAGCCATTTTCTCTCCTCTGAACACTCCGAACTATCAAGTACCATTTCCTTGCACTGCTCTACAGCTCTTGTTAGGTCTTCTACTGATGTAAGCCCTTCCTATGTGGAAATAATATAACATGTCAATCTTTAATAGAGGAAATTGGGATAGGGAGGAAGGCCAACACTTACCATAACAGACGGAATGGCAGCAAAGAAACTAAACACATATGTGCAGAAATATTTCAATTTTGGGTGAAACCGATTCTTCAGCAGGGTGGCCTACAAGTGACTGATGTGGTATGCATGGGACCTAGAAGTGGTGGGTGCAAAGTTCCACAACAAACATACACAGTCAGTAATGTATATATTTGGGGGATGGGGATGGTGGGAATAACGAAAAACAGGACTCAAAAAAGAAGATGAAAGTAACCAATACCATTCAGTTGTTGCTATTATTATTGAGGCTTTAGGGTGCATTGGCGGTGAGGCTATTAGCATCTTAACACTAACTGGTTTAGCATGTGACTTAAAAATGTACCAAATTAATCAAATGTTAGCTGTATCTAAAACAACATACTTTACAAACCATGTCTTGTTGGCTGTAAATAGGCCAACCAGATTTAAAAGCATAAGACTAATAATTAAGGAGAAACTCATCCTTTCTTACTCATTGGAAGGAACTGCTCCACAACTGAACGGTCAATTTGACCAGCCAGAGCTTATTGTGCATGACTTCCAGCCACTGCCTCTGCCATACATCAAATACAATTTTTTTTCGCCGCTTAGGCAAGGTCTGATTTTGGGAATAGAGCAAAGTCAATTCTGACCTTGTTACAGGCTAACTTGGTTGTTTCATGGCTGCCTCATTTCCCCCAATTCCCACATGCCCTGGTACCCAGCAGAATAAAACCTCTTTTCCACAAGATTTGAGATGCTGAAGGGCATTCTGTATGTCCTGGATCAAACTGTCAGCTGGGTACATGTTTATTAACACCTGAATATAGCTGAAGGAATCACAGCATATGATGTACTTCATGCTGTGCTCTACTTTCATATGCTGGAGAAACTTGAATTAAGTGTAACAATCCATAGTGCACCTAATGTTCAACTTGTAATTATAAGTTGCTCGAGGGAAACTTACAGAGCAACATACTCCGTTAGCCTGCTTAGACCCATTTTTATGTACAGGGTAAAATTGTGAAGGTGAATTAAAACATCATTAAAAACTCTGATAAAAACATTGTCAGTTCTAAACTGTACTATATCAGACATAAAATTATTCTGGGCCCACTTTAAAACCCAGGGAGGAGGCATACTCCAACCCTCATGATAAAAGGAGGGCAATGCATAGCCATATTCTTCTAAAACAGCACTTGAATGGTAGCTGAACAGTTTGGTTGCTCTATGGTGACTAGTTTAAAGATGCTCAAAATTTGGATTAATAACTACATTATAGGTGTTGAGACAATGTGTATCTTCATGTGTCGCCATGAAGAGATGCTGAGGGATGACAAGTGATGGTTAGTCAGACTCAGCACTGCAGTGGGTAGGATATTATGCAGAATGTTGTGCAACCCAGAGAAGGAACATAGGAAGTTGTGCCAATGACAAAGGATTAGGATAATGGACTCTGAGACCAGGAATGAACTGGGCGACGAAAGTGTGGCTGCAATTAGTTTCAAGAGGTTTGGCATTAGAGTAGTCCTCCAGAGGATGGGTTGTAGCAGAGATTCATTTGTTTATAAGGTCACCAGGATAGCTGCTGGAGATGAGAACTTAGGGCAGATTTTGCGTGTACCTGGTGAGTGATTCTTCATCAGAACAGATGAGCCTACCATGGATGGTCACATTGTATGGAAGTGAACATTTGGTGTAGGATGGATGGCAACTGTTACAGTGAAGGTACTGTTGTAGGTCTGATGTGAACATAGGTATCCATTATGTAAGGAAATAACATCAAGAAAGGGGAAATGGCTAAGAGATTATGTCGGGGCAAAGTTGATGGAGTGACTGTTATTTAGGGAGTCGAGGAAGTCCTTTATCATTTGCATTACTTCTTATGTTCCCTTCCCCGGTGCACAACATTCTCCACAATATCCTATCCACTGCCTACACACGTTTCAGCAAACCACCTAATCTCAAGAATATCTTAGTTCATAAATATTCACCCTATCATTCCCCCAACCCCTACAAGAACCCACTGCAAAACAAGGAACATGCACCCTGCCTCCATCAATTACTCCAACCTGAGCAGGGAAAATCTCCGCATCATTGGACATGCTACTTGCACCGCAATACTCTTCATGTATCAACTCACAAGCCTCCATTGTACTAGGTCATACAGAAGCGACACCACAACCCCACTCATCATAAGAATGAACAGGCACATGCAAACAGTGTACACCAGCAATTTAGCCCCTGCATTAGCAAAACATGCTTGTTTCCACTAGTTGAACAATTTCAACAACAGTTAGAGCGATCAGAGTTTTCTCTGACACCACAACATCTGCTGAATTCTGCAGATGGGAACTAACCTGCCAGAATATCTTTAACACCAGACATGCTCCAGGTCACAATCTCCAATTAGATCCTCCCAGTAGACCCAGATCTATTGTAGACCTTATGTTGTATCTTTCCTAATTAAAGTTTTCTTAAAAAATTGTTTTTTTAATATCTACACCCTCACACTTTAATTATGCTGGTAATGTTCTACCACTTCAAATGATAATACACCTCTATCATTATCAACTCAATACTTCTTCTCCCACTCCTTCCACCATCACTTCCACCACCACCACCTCTGCTGGCCATGCCAGCCCAGCTTCATTCACCAGGCAGACTTAACCACCAAAATATTGCATCACTTGTGTTCGTCTTTACCAGCCTCCATCAATCCTTAATTACACGAGGTAGGGCCAAAAAGTTCCAGGAATTGGTTAATAAAAATTTAAGAAAGTATGTATAACATTTTTACCTTATTTTCCTTCAGAATACTTTCCTCCTGCTTCTACATACTTATCCCACCATTTATACAATTGTTGGAAACACTCCTGAAAACCGTTTTTCGAAAGTTCTTTCAGCCACTTCGTCACATTTACAACCACTTTGATGAATCAGCAAAACGTAATCCCTTTAATGTCATTTTCAGCCATTGGAAATGGGAAAAAAATCTAGTGGTGCAAAATTGGGAGAATATCGTGGGGCAAGATCAGATTATGGAGGGTGTTCCAGACTGGTAACATTGTTTTTAGCAAGGTATTGTTTCACCATTACGAATCGATGTGACAGGGCGTTGTCAACAAAAACCACTCATTACCTGCCCATTGTTCAGGTAATTTTTATCGAATTACATCTCACAACCGTTTTAAGATATCTGTGTACAATTCTTTGTTCACTGTTATACCTTCAGGAATAAATTTATAATGAATCAAGTTCCAGTAATATAAAATACACCTCCATCATTACATTACCCTGGTTTCTGTCCAAGCAAAATTTTTATTTCCTTGGTGATGTTTTTGACTTCCATTCAGCAGACTGTCATTTCATCTGAGGATCGTAAAGAAAGCAACATGTCTCATCACCTGTTACAATTTTGCGAGGGAGCTGACGTGTGCATCAGCCATTTCAATCGAGTCCTGCACATGGTCACTCTCATTTCTTTTTGTTCAGGGGATAACATTTTTGAAACCACGTTAAAGAAAACACAATGCACATTCAAATCATTATGAAGAATGCTGTGAAAACACCCATGTGAAATACCAACTTTGGAGGCAATAATAGTGATGGTTGTTCTCTGTCCACACGCACAAGTTGTCGAACATGATCGACATTCTCATCTGTTGTGGAAGTTGAAGGCTGCCCAGTCTGAACGTCACATTCAATTGTTGTTCAGCCATTGCGATAATGCTTGTGTCACTCAAACTACCATTTTCTACATCACACAGTTTCCATATGCTGTCATCAGCATCTCAAGTGTCTCCGAGGGTGATTTCTCCAGCAACACACAGAATTTGGTATTGCCATGCTGCTCTAAAGATGACATTTCACAATCCAATGAAAGAAAAAAACTACGTCTAAAATATCATGCACCGCATGCACGAAACCAAATACAACTGCCTGCTGCTTAGCACAGCATCTACCTCAGTAGTGTTGCCAACCTCCTATACAAAATTTCACTTCTGGCAAACAACTGCTTGACTGTATATGACAATTCCAGTAACCTTTTGAACTTACTTTGTATATACTGAACAGTTCTTTTTTGTGTTCGTCATTCCCAGTGCCATCATCTATGGGAAGTGTTGAGTTTTATTTTCAATCTTTCCTCAGTATTAATTTAATTTTACTTATTTTTACTATTAATATTTTTCATCAATAACAATTACCTTCTCCGTAAATTATTTTTCTATTTATTTACAAGAGTTTTGCAACCTCATCCATGAATCCATGAGAACCAACTCTGATGGTGAATCAGCGAAACTCATTTACATAAATTAGTAACTGTAAAATTTTTGTTTTTGCTATTAATCCATTTTAGGTTTACTAAAATTTATTTGTTTCAAACCGCTGAGACTTTCAGAAAATTCAATCACCATGTTTGTGTGATGGTTATCACTGAAAATTTTATCTTGATTAATTATTATTTTTTTTTTTAAACATGGCTTGCTTATCACATTATTCACTACTTTCTGCCGAGTTCACAAACAAATTTGTTCTCAACAATTTGCATCATGTTAAATATGCTCCATGAATTGATAAATTTATTATCAATATAACTAATACAAGAGGCTTTGCTACACTACAGCAATGTATTGGGTTTAGAACCAAATACGTGGTACTCTAAGAATCAATATATGACATTAGAATTATGTTACATATTATTGATTACATTTTTATCAATATTAATTTACTACTCCATCCTCAGAGTTACACCTCAAATTTCAAGCTAGGGTAAATACTTTCTGCTCCATCCACCATGAAGGTTGTGTTATTACATACACTTCAAATTTTAGGCCAGACACTAAATTTGCCTTTGTAACAACCATCCCTGCATTCATGTGGAGTGATTCGGGTAAACCACCGAAAAGCCAAACCTAGATAGATAAACAGGGATTCAAACCCATGGCTTCCCGGATGCTTTCATTTCATTTTGTGGTGCCTCGTGACGTAGCAGTATAATATATGCCTCAGAATTTAAGTCAGATTCTAATCTTTTGAATTGTGAAAACCCAATGAAAATCTCCTTGGTACATTTTGTGTGGTTCAGAGAAAGAGAAAGAGAGAGAGCCTTGTTGCATATTTTTAATGGTATAGATAATTGTTTTTATTTGTCCACGCCTTAAAGCCTCATCACAATGGTTCAGGGTGATTAAATGGGCCCAGGCCCCATGTACCAGCTGATTTGATTGCAGTTAGAGCTAGGATGGTCCCCAAACTCCTTCTCATACACTTCACATTTCACAAACAAAAAAATACACTTACCACATAGAACACAAGATACATGCATCTCAGACTGACAGTGACTCATCTGCTTCCACCCATTAAAATTACGACAGGCTTAGCCAGCCAGTGGTAGATGGAACCTTACTTTGAAATAAACCTCAGGAAAAGAATGCGCTGAATGACCCTAGAGAGTGGAAATGTTCAAAAAACTATATTCAAGGTGATTTATAAGTCACTCTATGAACTCAAGCATTTATCTACGACAAAAACAGTCAAATCTATGAATTCAGAATTTCATTCTCCAAACTTCAGTTCATAACAGGTGACAAGGTGTATTATCAGATTAATCCACTAGAGTGCTGTTTAAAACAGCATGGTATTCAGTGGTCAGCAGAAACTGTTATGAGTCCTAGAATTAACTAAATATCACTAACTAGTGAGATGCAATGGAAATTTTGTATGAAATGTCAAACAGCCATACCTAAAGACAAAACAATCTGTATATGGTATACGAAGTTTAGGAAATTTGTTGCCTGTGGGCTGCAACAAGAACTCTCTGTCAAGATTGTCAATTGTGTGCAATGAACGTTCACTGTGGGCCTTCATAAGTCAAACCGCTGCTCAAGTCAGAAATTGCAGATGTCACATTCTATGCAAATTTATTTAGGTAAACCATAAAGCGTACAACTTTTGCAGGAGCTGAGCCCACAAGATCATGATAAATGATTTTCAAGACTGAGTACATGAAGAATTTGTTGATTATTAGTGATGTGCCACTTTTCATATATCTGATCAGCTGAACAAGCATAACATATGCATTTTGGGCGCAAAATATTCTCATCTAACAGTGCAACACATCCATGATTGTCAAAGTGGTTTGTGCTATTTCCTCATCAAAAATGTATGGACCATTTTTCTCTGCATAGTGAACAGCTACTGGTATAGTGTACCTAGATGAGCTTGATCTGCCGCTATACCTAGTTAATTCTGAAATGGAAGTTAAAGGTCATGTTCCACTGACCCGCTCCTCACCTCACCGTTTCCCCCTCTTTCTACCTTGCTGAGCTATATGCTGTATCCAAGCAGGCTTGTGGTAAATTTTCCCTTCACATTTTGGAGTAAGAGGAGCAGAGTTGGTATTGAGTAGACTGACTTTGAGACACCTCTTTTAACTGAATACGCTGCAATGCCACAATAGCCAGAAGACAGCGACAACTTTATTTTTAACAAGATGGGGCTGAGCCTTATTTTTATTGGACCACCTGTGATCACATCAATTTTGAAATTTCCAGTCATTGAATTAGGTATGCTTCTCAAGTTAATTCTCAACTTCTCTCCCATTGCAACTCTGTGATGCATACTGTTCCAATAATCCAGTAGTTCCTCTTCTGCTGCTCCCAGCTGTAAGATCTTGGGTGAAGGGAAGGTGATATGACCCTGATAGTGGTGACGGATGGTTCCAGTAATCTGTTCCAGTGTTAGCTACTGATGGTGGCAGTCACTTCCAGGTCTCACAGGTGGTTGCTGCTAGGATCAGTGATTAGGGTAGGTACTATTATACAGTTCTGGAAGTCAATGTGCCTGGCTGAATGTAAGCCAGGGCGCAATGGTCATGGATTCGGAGCCTCGTGCAGCCAGCATGCACTCAGTGCCAATCCCTTTTCTGCTACTCCCAGCAGTAAGACCTTGGATGCAGAGAGGTGATGTGACTCTGTTCGACGGAAAAGGATAGTATCGGTAAACCAATGTGCACCGTTGAAAGTGGCAGTCAGGTAGTGAGTGTCCGTCCACAACCTAATGTCTCCAGTGAGTCGGCTGTGGCGGCTGCAACGGTGTAAGGTTCACTGCTCAAGTAATTTGGTGCTTCTTGCTGCTGGTATGTACCAGTCTCTTTGCAGCCAAAATAGATCCTCTATATGAATCAGGATTGATAGTGCATAGGTCCGAACATCTGACCCAGGTGCGGCAGCAATATCTTGTGAGCGTGAAAGTGCTCTGTGAAGCTTGGACGAGTGAGCAGGAATCTGTTTTCATCTGAAATGCTTTAAGCTGTTGGTTGGGCGTGGGGGAAGATGTGCTAGGGGCTGACCTGTGTGCTGCTTGGTCGCTACTGCTTCCACCTCATTTCAGTATGGTGGCATTGGTGGGGCAAGGTGCCCACGGCTCTAACAGAGTGGCTTTAGCTATAGGGCCAGGTTTTGGATGTTTTTTGGCTTGGTTCGTGGCAGGTGCTGTGTCCACGCCACTCACCGTGGGCAGCTTTAAATTGTGGCAAAAAGCGCCTTGCCTCACTATCCTCACTGTAATGGGGGGTAATTCTTCAGATGGCCTAATCCTGTGGCAGGAGCGAATGCTGGTGATGGGTGGTTTGTGGTAAATATATTGAGGGGGATTATGAGCGAGAATTACAGTACCCCCTATGATAGAATTGCTCAAGGCACCACTGATCGAGCATATGCCATACCTGCAAACTCTGGCTCTCCTAGAATTCCACTTGGATCTCTCCCATTCAATAGACACCACTGCAAAACCTGCAGTATGAATTCAGAAACCAATACCTTTTGTAATCTTATCACTTTCCTATTATTGGATATGCCACCTGTTCTACCACACATCATTTACCAACTTATATGCCTTCACTGCATTGCTTTTCACATCAGTCTCACCAATAAGCAACTGTTGATCAGGATGAAGAGCCACAGACCAAAAGTTTATACTGCCAATCCATACCACCAAGTAGTAATCTGTGTTAGCTCACACGATGCCAACAATCTCAACACCTGTTTTAAAGTTAGAGCTGTTTATCCTGACACCAATACATGTCCAGAACTCCGTAGATCGGAAATAGCCTACCGACACATCCTAGACAACAGATATCCCCCTGCCCTCAACCTATGCTATGACCCCATAAGTAAATATATATGTATATATATTGAAAATAGATTTCTAGAAAATAGCAGGATGATTTCTTCCAAAAGCCCAAGGCCAAATTCCTTCGCATTCCCTCCAACCGTCTCCCAGCTCTAATGACTACAACAATCCATAAAGTTCTCCTGCCCCCCCCCCCCAACAAAAAAATAAAATAAAAAATAAATAAATAAGTAAGAAGAAATAAAATTAGTGATGAGATCTCTTGGATAAGGGGGCTATTTACTATTCTGGGATCCAATAGTACACCCCACTTCTGGAGAATAACTTATCATAATCAATGGACTGTTTATTTTAATTTTAACACAGTGTAGCTCTAGATATTTTGTACTAAACTGGAATAAGGTTTCCGCTTCTGATTTCACATTTTACTGATGTTGTCACAGCAAAATAGTTTCTTGAATTTAAAACACAAACTTTTAGTTGGTATTGAGTAAATTGGCAAGAGATGTGTTTGTTAAAGCAGTACTTTTACTATTCATGTGCAGCTGATGGTTCTCATCAGATATGAAGTTAAGGTATGTTAGCCAGTATGTGCAGTAGTGATGACACAGGATTTGATCCTGAAATTTCATCAATTTTGGTATCTATTCAGTTAACAAAGCTGACTTTATACCTTGGAAGCATAAAGTATTGGGAATCAGAGTATGCTAGAGCCAGACCTACTATTTGTAGAGCCTCTGCATGATCATCCTAAGTTGCACTAGCCAATTTGGAAAATATTATTTTTTTAATTTAAAAAAAAAATGCATTTCTTACAGTTTACCATAGCTATAGCTGTGGCCAGATCTATTGGAGGGTGGCTTCAAATGCGCCATTGCCAAACCGTGCACTTACCAGTTGTATTCACATCTGTACTTGTAATAATAGTTTGTACTTTGTTTTAAATAATTTATAATCACTTTTTTGTGATAAAATATTGATATATGTCATTTTGTTAATTAACTTATGCAAGTGTAGATGCATTCAATATAATTGAAGGTTTCAAATGACCTGTTATTTAATTATCATTCATTATGCCTCAAACATTTGATTGTAGATGCCACTATGTCATTTCAGTCAAGCAAAAATCGAGTAATATCATTCTGACACCTGTATTTAAATCCTATGTTATTCAATATACGTCTTACAGATCGCGCAGATCCTCAAAAAATTATCTTCTCTTTTAAAATTTTTCTTATTTTTTCTAAGATAGAACACTCACCATTGCCATAAAATTTGTGTAATGTCCTCCTGACAATGTCCCTGCCAAAATTGCTAAACTTTGTTAGATTGCTGTATTATTTCACATTTTTCTTTGGAGAAACAAACATAGATATTTTACCGCATGGCACATGCACTGGACAGTTCTAAAAACGACGCATAAGCTGCAGTGCAAAATCGCCTACTTTTTTTGCACCATGGTTGTTTTCAGTGGTAACAAATCACTACAGTTTTTGATTTCATCACTATCATCTACGTCCATATTTTTCAAGTCTTTTCTCACCAGCGTACATCATGGCGACAAAATTTCGCCATTATTGTCAACAGGAAGTTTGAAATACTTATACACATTTACTCTGTTGTCTTCTTCATTTGCTGTGGTTCTGCTGTCGATGACGAGCATCTCATTGGAGTTGTTGGTCCAAAAAACCTGGAGTAGGGGAATAAGTCTTTGCCAGAGTATCAATTTCTTAGTAGCACAATACTCTTGCTAAATTACCCTAATAATAAATTAATCCACTTTATGTTCAGTAAAATTATTACCCTAAATTACTATAATTAATAAATAACTAAAACGAATTATTTTATGTCACTTGTAAAAATCTCACATCACTAAAATTCAAAACATCCTCTGTCGAGAATGCTCAACCACACACTGTCACATTTTATAATTCCGATTCACAGGTTCACACATTTTTGTGTGTTGAAAGGGAGGTGGAAGGCTTGTGGTTGGGTAACAAGCCGCTGCCACTCATACTAGGCAACACAGGTCACTCAGCGTTGCAATTTTCAAGTGATAGAAAGAGAGAGCAACATGAGATTGTTCCCAAGTGCGGCAACAGCGTGTTCACACACACTCGCCAATTCATCTGGCCACAGCAATAGAAGCAGGAGGGCACATAATTACACACTATTTCAAGAGATTTCTTAATCATGTGTGAGAGAAGCAAATACATGGGTGGGCATGCATCAATAGTTGCTTTGTGAATGGTTGAATAGACTATAATGTTGAATGTTGGAGATAGAGCAATGATGAAAAAATGGGGAGCAAACGGAGATTAGGGGAGAGTGGGGCAAAATCGACTGGTTGGGTCAAACCGACCCCCAGAAGATTTCCCATTAGGTGCTGCCATTGGGTAGCAGCATTATGAACTAGTTGGAGAAGGTGTAATAATGAGCATTTTGAGACTGGTTTCGTTCGCGTACTGGATATTGTTAGGATTATGCGAAGCGTAAAACTTTTTATCAGTTTCTTTTCAGAGTTTCATGACGTCTGTTTATGGCTTTGAGGATTATCACGCCAATCTGATTTACCATTGGTGAGTAAATATGATTATTCAGTGTCTTTAGCTGTATTTTTATTGTAAATGTAGCTTAGAAAGTGTTGATCGATAATCTGAAATCGCCACATTTGTTTTGTCGTGTACTGCGGGGCAAAACCGTCAATCAGTGATGGGGCAAAACCAACCTTCGTCGGTTTGCCCCACAATGTTGAAACTACTGAGTTCAGTATTTCATTATACTTTATAAAATAATTAAAACTCCGAATTACTAATATGAAGTGTTTCATTAAATTTACTGTACATGAGGATGAGATTTAATATGAAATAAAAAGGCTTTCGTGGATGTTTTACTTAACACAAAAGTTGTTTTACTTGTTAGCCTACATAAAAAAGTTAAAATCGCGGGAAATCGGTATTTCTAAGGGCCTAAGGTAAGTTTCTATTTCAAGTAAAATGTTATCTTAAAGTTAATAAAACCTCTTATTTAATTTTTTTTAAATACTCACAGTAAACAAAGTTATGCGTAATTTATTTCTGTTCCTAAAACTAAAGCACCTACATTTGGATTTCAGATATGGTGAGGAACTACGTGCGAAAGACAACTCGGCAGAGCTGGTCACAAGAAGGAATGAAGGAGGCAGTAAACACAGTTCTTGAAGGACGGATGGGATACACTGCAGCATCTGAATGTTTGAACGTACCTAGAACATCATTGATTGACAGAGTGAAGAAAGCACGAAAAAATGATCTGACGCCCGAGCTGGCTTCTGAGAAGCTATTAGGTAGCTATGATACCGTGTTTTCTGAGGCCCAAGAAAAGGAAATAGTTGAGTATGTATTATTTATGGAAGAAAGACTCTTTGGCCTGACAATTTCCGATCTACGGCGGCTAGCATTTGATGTAGCAGAAAAAAATATGATAAACCATACCTTCAACAGAATCGAAAAAATGGCAGGAAAGATTGGTATTACGGATTCGTTAAACGACATCCTCAATGAAAACTAAGGTCACCAGAGCATACATCTTTAGCTCGATCTTATTACTGTGAAAATGGAAAGGTAAAAGAAAAGAAAATGAATCTTAATGAAGATGAAGATGACAGTGACTTGAATGAAAATGAAGAGGCTTGCATATTCTGCAATGAATTATATTCGAGCTCAAAGGACAGGGAGGGATAAATTCAATGTCAGAACTGTACGGCATGGGCCCACGAGGCTTGTACAAATTGTGAAGAAGAAGATGACAATTTCGTTTGTGACTTTTGTTCTTAAAACTAAATTTGACCTCATGTAGTGTTAATTTCTTATTTCATATTGATAAATGCCTCTTTATTTTATAAAAACATGCAATTCTATACTATATTTTTTGTAAATGCAGGAATAAACTTTTTTACATGTAAATCTTATGGGTGTCTGTTTTACCCCACCCTTGGGGCAAAACCGTCGTTTTGTCAACATCACAAAAAAAAAAAAAATTGACAAATTATTAACTACTTATCATTAATGAATTATACATGAATATGATACATCTTTAATATACCGTTAGTATTAATAACCTCATTTTACAAAATATTTTTGGCAGAAGTCCGATTTTTATAAGATATAAAGTTAAGAGGTCGGTTTTGCCCCACTCTCCCCTAACAATGGAAATGAGAACTGTAATACTGTTGTAAATAATCTACACATATAAAATGCCAATCTTGGTGACGATGTGGCAATGTTTGTCACACTCTGACATCATGCTTCCCACCTCCGCTGCCCAAAAAATTTGAAATTTTGATCTAAGGATATCATGAAGGAACTAAGAAAGCTGAAAAATCGTAAAGGGGCTGGTATGGATAATATAGCAGAATGTGACATGGTACCTTATCCTATTATATAAAACGCTAACGTGGCATCTGCTTGCGTCGTCTATAGCTGCTTCACCTATTGGCTAAAGAATGGCCAATCATCAACCACCATATTACATTCGTACCACCATCTTGCTTTTCGTTTATTTACAGCTAGATGCAGAAATTTATATAAGGAGAAGAAGATTCAATATTTACGCTATTTTATCAGTTAGATGCAGAAATTCATGTAAGGAGAAGGGGATTAAATATTGATGCTATTTTATTTGTGTCAGTTATCAAAACTAGGTTAAACCATAACCTAAGAATTTTTTTGGCAGACGATAAGACACAATGAAGTTTATTAAAAACTAAGAGAAACGTACGTAATCGCGCAATGTATCAGTCAAATAAATAACAGTTATCCGTTTTCGAAATTATAAAAATGCATTTATTTAAATAAAATATAACCAAATATTCTGATAATCTAACCAGAATAAAGTACTCATATCATGAAAGATATAATTAAAAATGATTTCAATTTATAATTCGCAATTCAACAAAGATATTCTTGCAGCCAAATAGCTGCGAGCAGAGATAGAAAATTAATGCGAGGCAATCATACGTTACTAAGCTCTGTTACTAAGTTACAGTTGGTACGTTCGTTTAAATTTACATGTTGCTTTTTGTTTATTTATGACAACTAGATGCAAAAATTAATGCAAGGAGAAGAGTATTCAATGTTTGCGTTATTTTATCTGTACCAGTTATAAGAACGAGGTTAAAACATAACCTAAGAATGTTTTTGGCAGATGATAAACAATGAAGTTAATTAAAAACTCGAAAAAAGTTTACACCATATTTACGAATCATGAAATGTATCACCGAGATAATGACCGTTATCCGTTTTTGATATTATACTTTCCGTCATTAAAGTAAAATGTATTTATTTAAATAAATCATAGTCAAATACTCCGATAATCTAACCACAGTATGGTACTCATATCACGATGATTTAATTAAAAATGGTCGATATTCGCTTTTTCATGCAATCTTTTCCAGAATAAATTCAGACTACCACCATAGGTGCTGCCTGTCGTTATTCATATGAGGGTAATAAAAGCTATGATTTTCGAATGCAATGTTAATGTAGATTGGGGCTAAGTTGGCCAGAATCGCAACTGACACATTTTGTTACAGCATAATTCGCTCTGAAATGAGTTTTACAAACCATTTAAACTGTTTTCATAAGCGCCATGTTACTGGAAGTATTATTTACTACGGGGGAAAGAAGTTTCATATTTATCGTGCTGAATTGTGCCTGGACCAGGAATAAAACTGATATTACATTGACAGCAAAAGTTTTTGTGGGATTCCTAATTTGTTTTCAATTTTATTGGTTCTATACTTCCATCATCAATAATTCAGTAGAAGTTACTACTGTATCGCTATGTGAACTGCAAATCAAATATATAGAACATTACAAAATCCAGGCCATTAGCACTTATGTAACAATTCCATATAATTAACCAACTAAAAAAATGAACTGCCAGGATATTGCATTCAAACCGTCATTTTTGACGGACTCGAAGCTAGTCTTGAAATATTATTCAAATTGAATCTGGATACTTGCTGCTTATCAGAGGACTGGAAAAGTTCAATAGTAGTACTGGTATATAAAGCAAGAGTGAGAAATAGAGCCAAAAATTATAGGCCAATTAGTTTGAAAGGAAGGTAAATTAATGGAGAGATCAATATGCCACCACATCAGAAATACATGTGAGGAGAGTAACTAGTTTTCAAGTTGGCAACATTGCTTTAGTCGAGGATATTCATTCAAATCTCAGTTAGTAAGATATATGCAAGATATTTCAGATGAAATGGACAAGGGAGGCCAAATGGATGGTGTTGCACTAGACCTTTCAAAGGCCTTTATCAGAATGAGCAATAAAGTAGAAACTGTTGGAGTTGAGAAAATGATTTGCTGGGTAGTAGAATTTTTAAAAGGTATAAGCAAAACAATTAGGTTAGGAAATGCAGTATCAAAAGAAGTGGAAGTAAAAATGGGAGTGCCACAGGATAGTGTATTAGGACCATTGCTATTAATTATTCTAATGAATGACTGTGTTGTTGGTTTACTATCACAAGTTTTGTTTTTTGCAGATGATATCTTTAAACAAGCAATTCTTACACACACACACACACACACACACACACACATATATATATATACATTGTGATCTCGAAAACGTTTTTAACGATTTGAATGAAATTTCATATTTACATAATGTTTTGTTTTTTAAGTTTACCTAAATAGGTATCTTCCCTGCAAAAGCCAAATGAAGTTAGTTAAGTTCTCTTTGTTTACAGCAAGTAACTCTTATATCTTTAAACGATCAGTTCTTTGTGATCATTTACTGAATGGTAGTATAATATTGTGGAAATAATTAACTGAAGTGTATTTATTAATGAAAAGTATTTTATTTTGAAGAGTAGAAATAAATATCAGTTTTATTGTATAAAGTCATTACCATTAAATACTACAAGGTATTTTATTTTGAAGAGTAGTGATAAATATCACCTTTATAATAAAACATTGTTATCATTAAATACTACACATTGAATTGTTAAACATTTAAAAAGTAGATATTAAAAAATAGTTATTGGCTTTGTCAGATGTGATTTTTTTCTAACTCCTTCACTTTACAAAACTTCTTTGAAGACAATATTAGCAGTTATAATGTCATCAACGTTTCTTTTAGATGAATGTGTCTTTAACACAAACATAATTACTAAATCTGCGAAGCCACGCTGTACCGGTGTCCACACACACACACACACACACACACACACACACACACACACACACACACACACACACACAGGTTCTGGTAAATACAACCCTGTACTTTGAAGTGTATGACATTGTGCTTTATTAATGGACATAACAAAAGTTACTTTTATTGGAAATTATTTTCTTATCATTTGGAAAAACGTGGTTGTACCAGAAGGTGTTAGGTTAAAGCATGGTATGAGCATAGTTTCATCAGAGTGAACCAAATTAGCATTGATGATGTACTCCTCTAAGTGAATTACCAATAATCTTACACTATTAATTAATCTATGATTAGTATTAAGATTTCTATTTAAAATAATAATAGCATTTTTTTTAAAGCAATTTATGAAATGGTAAACCGAACGATCTCGGAAATGGCTCTAACGATTTGGATGAAATTTCATATTTTGATAATGATTTGCTTTTAAAGTTTGTAACAAGATTTTACAAAAAAAAAGCAATTCTTGTATTTTGTATCTCACAAACTGCTCTAATGCCATATTGTGAACTAAGTTAGGTTTTTATAATATATCTAATCTATCCAATCTATAATAATATTATATGAACAATTCTTGTATATAGATAAAATCTCATAAACTGAACAGAAATCGAAAGATGCTGAGACTCTTATATAAAAGGATCAAAACAGTAGAGGACTGTGAACAGCTGCAGGGTGATCTGGACAGGATATCTAGCTGGGTTGGTAAACATGGGATGAAGGTAAATGCAAAGAAGAGTCAGCTTATTAGATACACAGATAAAAAAAACTAAAGGTTGATTATGACTAGAAGGTGCATAAAGAATTGCTTGTTGAAGACTTGAAATGTAAATATTTTGACATAACATTTGCTAACAAGCAGGACATGTTGGACAGGTAGTAGGAAAAGGTTTCAAAATCCTACACTTGCTGGAGAGAGTGATGAGGGGATGTACAAGAGAAGTAAAGGTGCTGGGTTACAAAACTTTGATTAGACCATTGCTAGAATATGTTGGGATCCATATTTTGGGTATCAAACACAGGAGTTGGAGGGGGTGCAAAGAAGGGCTGCTAGATTTGTCTATGGAAATTACCATAGAACACAATCAGTAACCGATATGATAAAAGAGCTGGAATGGGATTCATTGGAAGACTGGAGTGTGGTGAAGAGAGTCATGGGAGTGTACAAAGTGTAGATTGGTGATGAGGCATGGAAACATATTGATGTAAGAATTAAAAGTAATGTATGGAAGGGAAAAGATGACCATGACCACAAGCTGGCACTCAATTTCAAGCACATGGGTGTGCGAAGATTTTCTTTCGTAGGTAAGGGGGTCAGGGATTGGAATAAGTTACCAAGAGAATTGATGAATAATTTACCACAAATGTTGAAACAATATAAAGTTGAAATTTGTAGAGGGTAAAAGTAGTTGGGTAGAGGAAAAGGGGGAAATGGGTTTGTATGGAAATTGCCACCGGAGCGTGCACACCATCGCAATTAAATTAATTGAAATTAAACCAACACTGGAGATGTTGTTCAAAGTTATGCACATTATTTAAGTTCTATTTAGCTAAACATCCATGAGTAAATGAACTGTTAGCATACTAAAAGAAAAGTATGTATTTCGTAAAAATCGATACATTAATTATTAGTTGCTTTTCCTTAATTGAAATTCATTTGATGTATATTTTTCTTATACAATGTGTGTAGTGACACCATTGTTACAGCAAGCTAAGAAATATCTACATTACATCATTTTCAAGATTATGTGTAATATTTGATGAAAATTTTACTTAGTTATCAAAGAAACAAATAACTAAAATACTGCATTCAACATGTCATTTTTTATGGGCTTACAACATATTTATATTTGCTGTAGATATTTTAAGTCACTGTTATAATATACTTGAAGAAATGATTTGCTGAAACACTGAAATAAAAGTATGTACCACATTTAAATTAATATATTAATTATGAGTTGCTGTTATTACTGATCTCACTATTATCAGGGATAAGTAAACACTTCCAGTGGATCAAATTTATATCACAATACAGTGAATTTTTTATGCAGAATAATTCACAATGAATTTATTTTTAGAAATAGTTTAATAATAAATGCTGAGTTACTGAAGTTATTATTTGACATGGGTGGAAGTAGTTCCGTATTTACCGTGCTGAATGACACCTAGACCAGGAATAAACCAATATAAGGTGCCTTAGCATAAGGTTTTGGGATTTTCAATTTATTTTTAGTATTATTGCTTGCCTAATTCCTACATCATAAATTCAATATAAGTTCTGTCAGTATCATTGTCTAATCTACAACTGAAATATGTACAAATTACAAAATAGTTATGAGCGTTACATAACAATACTATATATGCAACCACAAAAAAAAAAAAAAAAAAAAAAGGAAATGAATTGCCAGAAAATTCCTTTGGCCCATTATTTTTGATAGGCTTAGAGGCTACTTTAAAAATAAAAACTGATTAACTTAAATTAATTTTATTTTAAAATTAGGGCTTAAATTATATCGCAGTATACCTTTTGTAAGCACCTTAGAATAAATTCTAGCTCCTTAGCTTAGGTAGAGGGGAGGAAGCTAACTCAATAGTAACAGATAGTTTTATTGCTTATATAGGTTAGGAGAGGGACGCTTATAGAGGAAGCTGATACCATGACCTAACTGATTAAATAAACCTTTTCAGAAGCAGTTAAGACATATAATAGTTAATAAAAGACCTAAATAAACTTTCTATAATAGTAAGAAAACATTATTTTAGTAGGAAATGGGTTGATTCACATTAATTCAATTTTCAAACAATAAACTCTGCCATATGAGAATTTCACTATTTCTAAAACAATTTAAACGCAGTAAAGACTGTCAATATTTAATAAAAGCCCTAAATAAACTTTGTATAACAGTAAACAAACTCTAAGTCAATCGGAAATAAAATAATCAATAATAGTTCAATTTGGAAACAATGAACTTCTGCTATATGAGCATTTCATCATTTCTAAACCGTTTTGAAAGCAATAAAGTGACTCAACACTTAATAAAATTTATAAACTAACGTTTTATTATGATATAAAAACCTCATAATAATCCAGCTAACCAAACAATAGATTTTTGATATATGATATGTCACTATTTCTGGATACTTTCAATTGAAAATAAAGTAATTTTAAAGGAACAATAATTAAAAAGAAAGTTAAATTCACTCAAATTCAGTAGTTTTTGGATGTGTAAATAACTTAAATAAATTTTTAAACACTTCATTAAAGGCACTTCACGTTTAACATTTTTTATCACAGAATCCTAGTAAGCTTTCGAAATAAAAAGTAGATTTCTTGAAAGAACGAAAAATCTAGTATCACACATATTAATTTCAGGTCATTTCATGCAGTAGAACAGATTTTATAAAGTTCTAAAGATTATTTTGTCACAAAACCATGTGCACGACTTAGGAATTTATTACAACCGATAGAAGTTAGCTCCAGACAAAACAACTTTTAAAATACGTAATTTAATTCAGAGAAAATTCTGGCAATTTTACTTTCTTAATACAAGCAATAGAAGAAAAGTTATTAACAAAAAAACCATTTGGTAATTTACTAAATCTTGTCTAAGCTGCAATTTCATTATCCGGTCACAGATTTTTACGCAAGTTACACCATTAAACTTGTTAATTTTTGTAGAATATTTTGACACTAATTTTATTTAGGTAACTTGCAGTTAAGCAAAATTCAGAGAAAACTGAATAAATTCAAATGGCTGGGTTAATCCCCTACTTCGGAGATTTGTATCACCACGCGGAAATTAAATAAAACTTTAAAAGTAATCACTCTAAATTTCTCACTAAACTGCCGTTGGACTTCTAGTAGATAAGTCTAGACATTGTCAAAGTTTAAACATTTTTAATAATCTGGATCGTCAAATAAATTACACACACTTTTGGTTTCGCGGAAGCGAAAAGATGTGATACAGCTGCTTACGTCACAGATTTTGGTGATCACTATATAAAGCTCTGACCCCATCATACTTTGTCTGTATCCTGGGAGCATTATGTGAGTGAGCTAACATCAGGTTGCGTCGGAGTGTGAAGTAGCCGGTTAAAAATTTGGCGCACTTTGGCGGCCATGTTGGGACATCAGTGGTTCTCAGTGCGAATAATGTCCGTTAAGAACTTTTAAATTATTCAATAGGGGTTCGGTTCGGTAAAATTTCTCTCCACAATCTGCAATATTTTGAAAACGAGTGTTCGATTTGCCTACTCAACTGTTTAATGCAAATTTTAGTAAATGTGATTTTGAAAATAAAACTTTAAATTTTCTGAAAGTGAACTGTTATGATTTAGTAGAAGAACCTTTTCTAGATTTGTGGATTAGAAACAGATCTAGTGGCAACCTTCAAGCATTTAAGTTGAGTTTCTGTTAGGCTACATGGTCAAATTAAAATTATTTTATGAAAATTTCACAGAACTTTCCATCCACGTGAACTTTTAGTTAAGTCACCCAGGCGATACTACAACCCCAGTGTCAGCCTTGGGTCTTACACTTTCTTTTCAATTTGGGTTGCTATGGTGGCAATTTCTGGTACATCCCTTGTACATAAAATGAACAACAAAGGTGCTAAGATGAAATTTATTTTTGATGGTGTAAAACAGGATTGAAACTGAAATCCACTTCAAAATCCGCAAGTGTGGAACTTCTGCATACAATTGTACCACCACCTCCGCCAGTTTTAAAGAGTAGATATAACTGAGGTTTGGTTTACAGTAGAACATATATATATATATATATGTATTCTTTTAGAACAAAATTTGTCGCTTAACAGCATGCAGTTTTTTTAATGGTTCAGCACTAAGTGTCATAGTGAACTGCACAGTGTGTTTGAACTTACAGGTAAAGCAAGAGCAGTAAAAATGGATGTGACTGATGCGGTGATTTGCAGCAATGTGTGGTGGCATAATCTTGTCTTAGTCATTCCAATTAGCTGAGTCGCGAATTCCATGCAGTTCATTTGTCAAATATTGTTTTGTTGGCATGTGTATAACTGGGTATCTAATTTAATTTACTTGGGAAATGATCATGCATATCTTTATCGTTTATTGATTGAGTAAAAAAAATGTATTTTTGGAAGAAAAAAAATGCAATCTAACAGTACTATCAGGAAGTAAACTATGTTTACAAAAAATGTAGAATTTTTTATAAAAAAATATTCTTATATTAATTTTAATAAAATATTCCATTCCAAATAATTACACCTTTATTTTTCCTCCTCCACATTTGCTAAACTGCCACTTCTATGGGGGTCAAGCACTGAACCTCTGCAGCTACACCTGCAAAGACGACCTAAATTACAACTTTACTCTGAAACATCAGTTTTTCAGCATAATGAATAAGGTAGTACATAATTTAGTTTCAACATTAACCTAGCAAGGAGAGCTGTATCAAAGGCAGCAGTCAATTCAACGAAGACCACAGATGTTTTAACTCTTCCCAGAAACAGCTTCTGTAATAGATGCCAGTGAAATAACTTGCTTGCAGCAGATGCATTTTTCTCTGATTTCAACCAACTGTCACAGGGGTTTGCTATTAACTGCACACACTTTTTGCAGCAGATACTGCATATACATTGAGTTTGCTGCTTTGATTTCCACTGTTAACTGACTCTTGATAAGAATGCTAATGTAAAACACGCAGAGCCTAATTTTTCCAAGGTGTCCTCCTCATTTGCATCGCATTGCTATAAAGCAAATGGAGTGAAGACATTTCCTCCATCAGTAATGAGGTGTGAAATAGCTTCAAGTACAGTTTATCAGCTTCCTGGCATAGCTGACATTCTTCTCCTAGGGCTCCATTAATAATATTGGTATCTTGTATCACTTGCAGGTTGAATTGTATTGACAGAGATGACTGACAAGTGGGTTGATGGATCAATGTGCAGCATTGTAAAACTTCTCATCCAGCAGCTGGAAGCATTCAGTAATCCACATAGTTCCTGGTTCATCATGCATTGTGCAGTGGGAACACAGGTGGCCAGAAGTAGGTCCTACCTCAGTCCACTGTTCTATTGCACTAGCAGACTTTTCAGGTGGAAACAAGCAACCCCTCCACACTCCTCCATGGGGCAAGTGTTCCCTATTACCGGCCTGATTATAGCACCAGGTTAAGTGTGGGTACAAGTGCAGTCTTGTTGCCTAATGTTCTCAGCATGCACTTGCCAGGTCAACTCGATATCGAAAGTAACACCAAGGTAACAAGCTGTTGCAGCTGAGAGGATTGTATTACTTCCCAGCAGCAGATTGGGTAGTTCCTGCCAAAGCCACACTTGTTGTCCAATCAATGTGAGTGCCTATGTTTTGGTGGAGTTGAAAAATATTTGCCACTATGTGGCCCAGGATTTGGTCTCTTGCATGGCTCTTTGCAGTTGTCATTTTACAATGGCTCTGCTGTGGCTTGAAAAGAAGATTAAGTCATCAGCATCCAGGGCAATGTTCACATTTGCTGATACTGAATTGTTGGCTGTGTATATGGAAAGCAGCATAGGTCCCAGAATGAAGTCATGTGGAACACTTTTACTGTTACAGCATTGTGTTGTGATTACCTCATTGACCCTGATGAAGGAATGTGCCTGAACAGATAAGTGTGCAGCAGCTTCTTACAATGCCCCAGCAAGCCCACTTCACAGATACTGCATAGCAGACCAATGTGCCAGACAGAGTTCAAGGCCTTGGTGATGTTGAGAGGCACGAGACCACAAAAGCTCTTCTTGTCCTAGTTTCCACTATGAGTTATAAATGGTGTAGTGACCATGATGGAAGCCTAGTAGGCAGTCTGGAAAGACTCCCAAGACATGGATGTGGGTATCAAGGTACTTGAGGTGTTGAGGTTCAAACAGCAGACAGCAAACTGATAATGCTGGGTAAAGATTGAATAATTCCCATTGTTGATCCTTATCACAACAGCATGCTTCCAAGCTTGTGGTAAGGTCTGACTGCACAATTTGGTATTGAAAAGGCATGCCAGATAATCCAAATCTTCTGGGGGTAGGTTCCAGGAGGATCCGGTTATGCACTCAGTAATGACCCGGAGCCTTTGAAGGTTTCAGACTGGCAACAAAACTGGCTCTCTCTTATCTTCTTCTTTTCTTCTTCTGCTGCCTAACCCATCATGGGGTAACCTTCGATATGTGCAAACTCCTGGAAACAAATGGCCCATTCTCTAATGCATGAATAAGATTTTATAGCTAAATATTGTATTTATGTGTCTGTCTTTCGTGTTATTCGCTTGTCACTGCCCTCATACTTTGGTAAGTGATGGGTTATTTTCTATATTTTGTTATTTATATCACCTAAAAGCTGCTTCATTTTTCCTTAGTGTCATTATAGTACATTCTTGGGAATGTTATTCTCATCTTCTGCAGCTAGGTGTATCTGTAGTTAAAGATGTTTTTGTCAATTGGCTGAAAATTTCTTTCAGTACTCTTGATGAGTGCCTTTGTCTTGTCTTCAAGTAGGAATAAAATACTGTGCTTCCTATGGAGTGGTGAAGCTCCATGTCTTGAACCAAGTATTGGTATTATTTGGCCTCAGAATTGCAATGCACACAGACCATACATTGTTGTTCAGTTAATGCTGCCTTCAGTCCTTCCTGCATTTGGTTCAACAGGCATTGTGTAGCCTTGTTCCTCATTAGCTTCCATTCCTTGATGACCTAGTTTTTACGCATGATGTGCATAAGATTTGGCAGAAGCTGACAGACCATGGTTTGAGCAGATGTATGGTATTCTTGTTATTTCTTTCACTGTGGTGACAAAGAAGCTAAGATCTTCTTCAGCATATTGGTCTGTTGCACCTCTTTCCAATTCCACAGCTATGAGACCTTTAAACTGCTACCAGTTGTTTTAATGGTAGGCCTGTACCGATATACTTGTTGGCTGCTATTCTCCAGTTTCAGCTTCAGGTATCAACAATGAGTGATCTGAAGAAAAGATTAATGTTGTTGCAGAGAAAAAAGTGATTATGACTTTAGCCACTGCAATTCATTCATATGTTTTCCATACATACAAGTTGTGGCAGTGAGCAAGATGACATAGTAGGTTCCTGGCAAGGTTAGCAGTTTTACTCTACCAGTCCTGGAGTCTAGCATTGATGTCATCCCCTATGAGGAATTTACTAGGAAGAGTAGCAAGAACAGTTGTGTCTGCTTATTCAAGCAGTCATCGAGATGGCTGGTAGGCTGCAACAATGGTCAGAGAACCTGATGATTGTTACCTAGACTCTGTGAGGGGTTTGTTTGTTATTAACTGTCATTTCCCTGGTATTCTGCACAAAATAGGCCACGTCAATTCAGGCATTTGGCCATTAACGATTGCATAGCATTTGTTTCCTCATTTTCTTCCAGTAGTACCTTCTTAGTCTGTATTCCCATCTGTAGTACTACTGGGTAATTTCACCACAAATATAAACTGTTAAATACAGTGCCTTAAAAATCATTCAGTATGTGAAACTTTAAAGTTTAAACAGTCTGCCTCAACCACACCAGACATGAGCCACCTGCTAGCTACAATGCCACTTGCTACTGTGTAATAATCTTGAGATGGCTTGCCCTAACATTTGCTGCCATGTCAGCGGTACTAACACACACTTCTCAATGTCAACATAGTAAAGTACTCTGCCTCTCGAACCTCAGACACAAAAATATAACTTAACATATACATCTAAGTCACATAACTGTTTGTAGCTGTTGTAGTGGGGGGGGGGGGGGGATGCTATGCTTTATACACAATGCAACTCTCCATCCACATTTGCTCAGTATCTCCAGTAGCAACACCAGTTTGGCACTGTGCCACTTGTAGGCCTGGCTTCAGGTGTGATTCACTGACTAGGAAGATGGCAGCATCTTTTTCCTACAAAAACTTGAACAACAGGCCATAAATGCATCATACTCAGAATGTGAGTCCATGTGTGTGGGGCCAGACTCACTGTGGTAAAGGCTGCAAGTGCCGACATCATTGCGACAGCTAAGTTAGAGACCATCCTGTCTAACTATATGATAATGCTTTCCATCATGTTCCACATGCTCTCCAGCACATTGTCTAGCCTATTGATGTTAAAACCAGCCTTTTTTGTTTTGATGCTGATTCAAGAGAAGTATGATGATAATCTTTGTTTGTAGTTCCAAAATATGATGTAAAATGTTATCATCAAGAGATCTGAATTTGTGTTCCACCATCATGTAGAATGAAATGTTTTCCTATCTTCTACCAACATATCCATATATTCTTACAACTTTCTACTGGTTTCATCATTTCTGTTGCAGCCCTAAGGATTTTTAATGCTTAAGTTTGCAAGGCAGAAACCCATATGAACCTAAGAGTGCACTATTTGCTTATTGGACTTAAAATGGTTTGTAACAGTAATTGTTATTCTAGGTAAATGATACATCTGAGTTCTTTTCTTGATAACGTGAGGCAATGCTGAAGTCAAATATATTCTGGTAAATTTACAGAATCGAACAATAAATTTCTGATGAAAGTGTACACTTCTTTTTTATATCATGGTATTTTTACATTGGAAGTAATTTGATTTGCATCATAAGATTGGATTTCTCAAAATTTAATGCGGTAAAATTGATTTTTCTTATACAACTTTATCAAATACTCTGGTTTATCTTCTGACACACTTGCAATTTTTAGATACGTGATTCAGGGAATTTTTACCTTGTTTTTATTGTCATTTGGTTCTTAACAGGGCAATTTCAATTCACTAGATCTGGTTTGGTTGTGATATGTATAAACTATCTACCATTCTGTTCCAGTAGTTTGTTGAGATTCGACTTAAAATAATGCCAAGAGATCTTCTTTTTCATCTACTCATATCTTCAACCACTATCTCTGTGCAAAATGAACCACCACTCAATAGAGGTGATGTTAAAATTAGTGTATTTTTGCCATTATTCATTAGTCTTGTTCCATAGATCCCTGCTGAGGAAGGATTTCTAGGAGTGTAACAGTCTTAGTGAGACACTATTTATTTATTTCAAGTTTTTATTTTTTTATATTTTCTACATTTCGAAAAAAAGAATTATCATACAATGTTTGCTGCCAATTACTTCGACCATCTGTTACATATTTTCATAACAGTTTCTAATTTACTTAGATCTATCCTCTTCATCCCATCACACCCGTTCCATACTCCCTCCTTTCTTTTTTCTTACTTCAGCCATTGTTCAAGGTTTATGCACACACCAGTTGGCTGCCAACATCCACCATGTGGTTATCTCTTAATGCTGCTTAAGAAGGGCCATAAACCTGAAAGTTTCAGTGCTTGGTGTGTGTACTTGTCTGTTGTATTTTCACACCTCCGACTCTTTCTATGGTAAGTGGTGGTTATTCTCGTACCCTAATGCTTGATTCACCCCACTACTGAGTGTATATACATGCATTCCAAGAATTTACCCCGCACTGCAAAATCTGATTTACTGGACTACTTCTTTCACCTAAACCAATCTTGTGTATTTCAGGTGAGGCATCACTTGTCACAAGTCCTCCTGCAAGGTATCCAGTCAGTGCTTTCTAGGTCGCCCTCAATACTTATGTCAGTGCAGTTCTCACAACTGAATAGTTGTTGCTGTGCAATACATGACTGTAGCATTGCAGATGACCCTCTCACATTTTCTCAGAGATTGCAACCACACCAAATGCCTGAACATAGCCATTCCTGATGCAATACAATGTAGTAAGTCCCTGTGGCCAGTGAATTGTTTCCATTTCTACAACACGCAGCTGCTGTTTATGTCTTTTTGTAACTGGCCATTATTCAGAGCTAATGGCTCAACAATGGTTGTGTAAATCTTTGATTTATGGTTCAGTAACACCTTCTGGTCAAAAAGGACTCCTGTGACCTGATGCCACTTCATCCAGGCAGTGTTGACTCTGTTTTAGAAGTTTGGGAGTGACTGACCATCCAAACAGGTTAGTGTTCCCAGGTATTTGAACTCAGATGACTTACAGAGTTCAAAGCCATTGATGTTAACAGACCGATCACCTGGGATTCCACACTCTACGTACTAGGCCTTCGTTACATTAAGTTGCAGGCCGTGTTTGTCAAGGAAAGTTTTCCATTGTTGGATTTGTTGTTCCAATTCCTGACAACAGGCAACCATGATATCATCAGCATAGATAACATCCAGGGATGCAGGGTAATTAGTTCTGCAGCAATGATGTCGAGAGAGAGGAGAAACAAAAGCATGGACAAAGCCAAATTTTGATGAACACCAACAATGTTGAGAAAATCCACAGAATTTCCTGCAGCACATCGAACATAGCTGGTGATGTTCCAATATAGAACCTGGATCCATTTAACATGTATTTCTGGTACATCTGTCTCAGTATGTATCAGATTAGATTAAGAGGTGTCCTACCGAAGGCCTTTTGAAGATTCAAAAAAGTTATATGGAGTGGTTTTATCTTTACAAGGTGCCCTTCAAACAATGGAGGTGTGGCATGAATACCATCAAGTGTCCCTGTGCCTTTCACAAAACCACACTGATTTGGAGCAATCTTAACTATGCTCTAAAGGCATGCATTGATAATATGCTCAAAATTTTCACTGCATGACAAAGTAGGTGAATAGTTGGAGCAGTCTAGCACATCTCTCTTTCTATACAAAAGGGGTATTGTGATACTACTGAGCCAAGTACGAGAAACTTTATCATGGTCTATGACCTTATTAAAGAGATTTGTCAGGAACTGAGCAGCCTGTGATCGAAGCGTCTTCCATATCATCTGGACCAGTAGTTTTTCTATTTTTCATATTTTATATGGCAGTCTCCACTTCAACAGCTCTGATTGTCGGAGCAGGACCATAAACAGGGTCTACAGGCATTGTAAGATGTGGACATTTGTTATTGCTGATATTTTTGAAGTGTCGTTTCCATTGGCTGAGGATCTCAGCCAGTTTCTATATAAGTTTCCGGTTTTCATTCTTAACAGTCATAAGATGTCCAGTGTCCTGAGAGGAATGATCATGACGCTTCATTACTCAGGTAGATGTTTTGGGCTCCTCCCAGGGTATTTCCTATAATGGTCTTCTCTTAGCTTTTGCACTTCCTGCTTAGTAACTGATTTCAGATGTCTATGTTTCTGCCAGGTTTTGTAAGCTATCTTCTTTGTCTTGATGATATTTTGCACTTGATCCTTCCATCACCATTCGTCATTGTTAATGAAATGACATTCAGTTTTTGTTGTACCTGCGATCTTAGAGGCACAGGCCTTAATATGTATGGTTATTGTCTGTCATCCAGACTTTGTCAGTTTGGTGTCCATGTTCTGGAATATCTAGAGAGCCAATAGATGTTTTCAGCTGGATGTATGATGCTTTAATTTCCACCATTTAATTTGTTCCAATGTAGGCTTAAGGTTTTCTTTGTAGAGGTCCAGGAATGTATTGAATCTGGGGAGGAGCTGGTGACATTTGGGCACAATGTTGTCTGATGGTCTGACTTTTGAATTAGTTACAAACTTAAGGTCCCCCAATCAAAATTAAAAAATATCCAATCTATGTATTCCACCACTGCTAAATGTAATGAGATGGATGGACATTTTTTATAAAAGGCATAAGTCACAGTTAAGTCCAATCCCTCTGCAGATTCCAGTATTCTGTTCCTGTCCTCATCGAGTTCTCCAAAGTCCAGCCCAACATGTACTTTATCAAAACTGTTTCTGTTTCTTCTGGCCTGTCCATTCCAGTACCTATCAGTGAAGGTGAATTTATTTTATTCGACAGACTGCAGGTAGATTAGAAGGTTGATACAGAATTTCCCCTTTAAATCAGGTTTTGGTACCACAAATGAACTTTATAGACATCGATTGGTCAAATAGATGACTCACCTTGATAAAATGGTCTTGGAACTTTGTACTCACAGTGATAGCCATGCTATTTCTGTTTGCGGCCTTTTCCTGTTAGAACAACTTGTATCCTTCAGAAAAATCCTTGGATGTTGAGCCAATTCACTTAATTTCTTGGATTTCAGCAATATCTACTCATTAGGTTTTCAATGCATCAGCGATATCTTGGCTTCAGCCCTTGAGAGTACCAGTACTAATGGTAGCCTTTTGAATCTGTTGGACTCACTTCTTCAGAACATCCTATCGTTGAATGAGTAGCCAAAGCCCAGGTCTCACACCATTCAGGCTATATTGGTGCACGAATTTGGGGTCTACTGAAGATCATGATTCCTCTACGAAAACATTTCTTCCTGCTGACTAATGTCATAATACTGAAATAATATATCCCAAGACATATATTTTTCCTAGCAGTAAGTAGGTTGAAATACAATCTGGACCAACATGACACCACTAATACTACAGAAAGTATTTGAAAGTCTTGAATTTGACTACTGCAGTATTTTTTTTTTGCTGTCGTCAGTCTTTAGGCTGGTTTGATGCAATCCTCCATACCTTCATATCCTGTGCTAACCTCTACATTTCTACATACCCCTTACAACCCACATCCTCAATTATCTGCTGCATATATTCTAATGTCTGTCTTCCTCTACAATTCTTACCTTCGACTGTTCCCTCCACTAACAAATTAACCAATCCTGCATGTCTCAAAATATGACCTACCAGCCTCTCTCTTCTTTCTGTAAGCTTCTTCCATAAACTTCATTTCTCACCCAACATTTCCAAAACTTGTTCATTTCTTACTTTGTATGTCCACCTAATTTTCAGCATTCTTCTGTAGCATTAAATTTCAAATGCATCAAGTTTCTTTCTTTCCGGTATTTCTAAAGTCCATGTTTCGCTACCGTAAAGTGCTGTGCTCCACACATAGAGTTTGAAAAAGTTCTTCTAATTCCTAGATCAATATTTGAAACTAAAAGGTTTCTCCTTTTCATTAAGGCTCTTTTTGCTAGTGCTATTCTGCTTTTAACATCATACCTGCTTCGGCCATCGGTTGTAATTTGGCTCCCAAGTAACAGAACTCACTCACTTCACTTATTGCATCCGATCCTATTTTTATATTTAATCTACTAGTATTGGTATCATTTCTGCTACATTTAATCACTTTTGTCTTACTTTGAATTATATTCAGTCCAAAATCTTCCTTCAGTATTTTGTTCATGCCATTCAATAACTTCTCAATAACAGCCCTCTCTGCTAACAAGACATTGTCATCAGCAAATCGTAGCATTACGATTTTTTCTCCCTGAAAACTTATGCACATGGAAATTTTTCTTTGACTTTTTTCATTGCTTCTTCTACATATAAGTTGAATATTAACGGGGATAGACTACAACCTTGTCTCACACCCTTTTTAATTGATGCATGGCTCTTGTGATTCTCTACTTTTATTACAGCAACTTGATTCTTATATAGTTTATAGAGCATTCTTCTATCTCGATACTTTAGACCTGACTTTTTTAAAATCTTGAACATCTTGTCCCACCTAACATTATCAAAAGCTTTTTCTAAATCAACAAATGCCATAAAAATATCTTTGTTTTTCTTAAAGTATTAATCTTAAAGACAGAATTGCTTCCCTTGTAACGTGATTTTTCCTAAACCCAAACTGATCTTTACCTACTATCTCTTCTACTAACCTTTCCATCCTTCTGTATATTATTCTGGTCAGCAATTTTGAAGCATATGATGTTAGAATAATTGTGCGATAATTCTCACATTTGCCAGCTTGTGCTTTCTTTGGAAGTGTGAAGATGATATTTTTATTAAAATCAGTTGGAATTTCTCCTGTTTCATAACTTTTTGATATCAGCTTGAATAATCTTTCGATTACTTCCTCTCCTCGGGATTTAAGAAGTTGTGCAGGGATCTCATCAATTCCAACTGCCTTATTTGCTTTCAAGTTATTCAGAGATTTATTAAATTCTGTCCTCAAAACAAGATCTTCTAAGTCATCAATGTCAACATCGCCTTCCTTTTCCAATACACTATTGTTCAAGTTGTCCCCAAAATACATTTTCTCAATGTATTCCTTCCATCGGTTAGCTCTATCTTCTGAGCTTAAAAGAGGTTTCCCATCGGCAACTTTAATGTTCATACCTCTTTTCTTCATTTCTCCAAAATTCTTTTTGATCCTTCTATATGCAACATCTATTTCCTTTTCTACTTCTTCACACTTGTAGCCATTTTTCTTTTGCTATTTTGCATTTCCTATTTATTTGATTTCTAAATTGCCTGTACTGCTGTCTTCAT